>CDEZ01021247.1:0-10298 GCA_000826365.1 Acanthamoeba royreba | reverse complement strand
CCGTCACACTACAAGAAGGATTTTTTTGATAATCTGCCCGAGCTCAAATTTTGATTGCAATAATTCAAGATTTTCAAAGATCGAAATAATTAATTAATTAGTTTTACACCTTGTCACTAACACTTTTAGAAAAAATTATAATTTACGCTATGGGCGGTGAATTAAATTCATTTATTTCTTTAGTCCGTAAAACTAATAATTAAAAATATTTTATTTTGAAGAAAATTCATGAATATGGACGATAAATGTTCATTTTATTCTATATTCGTAAATTGGTATTTTTCTTTTCTTTTATTTTGAATAACTTCTGATGGCGGTGTGGGGACAGAATGGAGAAAGCGGTGGTGACGATCGACGCCCGCGGGATCATCCGTTCGGCCAACCAGTGCGCAGTGACGATGTTCGGATACACGCGGCCGCACGAGCTCATCGGGCAGAACGTGAGCGTGCTGTGCCCGCATCCCTACAAGGAGCAGCACGACTCGTACATGCAACACTATCATCAATCGGGCAATGCCAAGGTCATCGGTATGGAATGCAGGGAGGCATTGTTGATGCTGATGAAGATGATGATGGCGAGTGAGAATGCAACCAAGCTCATGTAGACGTTTTGTGTTGTGATGGTTTCATATGTCTCTTCCTGTCGCAGGTAAGAGCAGAGTGGTGGAGGGCCAGAAGAAGGACGGCAGCATCTTCCCGATCCGTTTGGCCGTATCAGAGCTGCATGTGGGAGACGAGAAGTTCTACTGTGGACTTGTTGAAGAGCTTGAGGTTCAAGCACTTATTGGATGACCTCTGGTGTGAATCACTTATCGCTTCTCTTCGTTGGATCGTGACAGGACCAATCGTGTTTGGTGACGATTAACGCTCAAGGCATCATCGTTTCTGTGAACGAAAAGACGACAAAGCTGTTCGGATACAAGAGATACGAGATAATTGGTCAGAACATATCGATCCTTGCGCCCGAAGAGCATGCTAAACACCATGATGCCTACATGCAGCGGTATCTTAACGGAGGAGGTAAGCAGGCCGCTTATTGCGTCACAGAAAGCCGAACTGACGGTGTCATGTTTCATTTCAGCTCCTCGTGTGCTTAATCGGGTGAGGAATCTCTCTGCTCGTCACAAAGACGGCCATCTCATCACAATAAGGTGTGCATTTTCCCTGCCTTTCTTGATCTGGGGCATCTGAGTAACATGCGATGGCGAGCAGTCTGGAAGTTCATGAGCGACGTGAAGGTAGGGAGATTCTTTTCATCGGAAAGATCAATCAAATCACCGAGGAAATGGAAGCGATGATCACAGTAGACAAACGAGGGTACTTACTTAAGTTCACCTCTTGATCCTTCCTTAGCTTGACGAGGATGACTAAAGAACGATGAGCTTAGGCTTATTCAGGATGTCAACCAGAACTTGTGGATTCTCTATGGCTACTCCCGCGAGGAGCTGATTGGGAAGAAGATTAACATGCTTATGTGCAGTCCCCACGCGCAAATGCACGATACTTACCTCAAGCGTACACATGCCCTTCCTTGTAACTCTGTGCCGGGGTGCTGATCTTGTATGGATGGATTCGCTCAGGCTATCACCGCACGGGGAAACGACGAATTATCGGAATGCCACCTCGCATGGTGAAAACGAAACACAAGGTGCGGCAGAAGTGCATCGTCAACTATGTTTTCTTTACTCACTTGCTTCTCTTACTTCTTCAGGACGGGTCCTCGTTCTATGTTTATCTTGAGGTGAATGAGTTTGAGATGGACGGCCAAACGCTCTACGGTGGCAAAATCAGTAGAATCCTTCGCAGACCCGTTCTCACTCAGAGTGCTGGTAGTGTGATGGCGAAGGACAGTCACCAAGAAGAATCAAGCAGCGGGCACGATGAACCAACCTACATAGGCAACTACCAAGTGGAGAAAACCATTGCCGAGGGTCTCTATGGTAAGGTCAAAGTTGCTACGCACCGGCTCACGGGACAAAAGGTAGATCGACACCCTTTTGCTCCCTCGCTGCGTAGGTTCCTAACTCTGTAACTTGATCAGGTGGTGCTCAAGGTGATCGAACGAAGCAAGATCGACAGAGACCGATTCCGTGAGACAGCACTCATGAAGCAACTGCGACACAAACATGTCGTGCGGATGCTCGAGGTTATAGAGTCTCCCGACCGGTTATATATAGTGTACGAGTATGTGGATGGCGGTGAACTCTATGACTACATGATACAGCGAGGATATCTCTCTGGTACATCTCTCCAGGCTCACATGAGTCTTGGTTCTGCCAATCTGATCGGAAAATGTGCAGAGGACGAAGCAAGAGTATTCTGGCGGCAGATACTTATTGCAGTCAAGTACATGCACATGCACAACATTGCGCACAGAGATCTCAAAGTAATTCACAATTCAGCAAGGGTATCCTTACGTATTCGCACTAACATATCATGGCTCCGGTGCAGCTGGAGAACGTGATGCTTAATTCTCGCAATGAAGTGGTAGTGATCGACCTGGGTTTGGGTAACTTCATGCGACCCGACGAACTTCTGTCCACCTTCTGTGGCTCGGCCGCTTACGCTGCTCCTGAGATGTTTTTATGCCAGGTATGTATTTCGTTGCTCTGTTTTGGCTGTGCACACTCTTAACCATCCACGTGCAGGATTACGTTGGTTCAGCCGTAGACATTGTACTTGACTCTGTACCTTAAGGCACTGTTTAGGTGTACCGCTAACTATTACCATGTGCTTCCTCCCGCCTGCAGTGGAGCATGGGTGTAATGCTATACTGCCTGGTCGCTGGATTTCTTCCCTTCGAGGATCCTCAGAGAATCGTGCAGGGCGATTACGTGCCGCTATCCGAGGCCCAGGAAGACGGCATCTTCGTCACCCCCGGTACTGGGAATTCCTTCTTCATGTTCATGCATTCAGTTTCTCATTAATGCCTGAACAGAGTTCGAGGACCTCATCAATCGTATATTCCAAAAGGATCCAAGCAAGCGCATCAGGATAGACGAGATCATACTCCATCCCTGGACAACTAAGGTACAGTCCCAAACAAAGAATATCGTTCTCTTGATCTCACCCACGTATTGCATGCGTGCAGGGCCTGCCTCCTATCACAGAAAGCGAGCTCCAGGGCACAGAGACCGATCACACAGCGGACGACGAGGAATTACTCCACAAGCTCAGAGAGTTTGGATTCGAGCAAGTGAGTATCGCCTCCACCAGCATGAGTTCGACTCCAGTCTCACCGCTTGTGTATACAGGATGTTGTCTTGAAAAGCATCAAGGCGCATGAGTTCAACGCCATCACAGCATCACTCTATCTCCTGCAGAAGCAGAAAGAGGAGCTACGACGAAGCGGAGCACGTTCTTCACCGACCAAGCCTCGGCGTACGGGAGGAGGCTGCCCGCTTGGTTTTCACGCCAGTCAGTAGCTGGGATCTCAACTCTGCCAAGGACGAGGGAGGGAACCAAAAACAGAATGTTTTGCCTATTTGCTGACTTCTTAACCAAGGTTTGCGTTAAACAGCAGAGACTCAAGTTTCCGCTCTGCGGCCCTGAGAAGTTAATGGGATGGACGCCATCAGGCAAGGCATCCAAGCACCTCATGGACCCCTGCACTTGCTCAACAGCAGTAGTGAGTCATAGAAGTCCTGCGTCGTCGAACCCGAGACCTACCGGACCGCTTCTCGCTCGCCAGACATTCGACGATCTGCGCGGGTATCAAGCGTACGCTTAGGGGACTGCCACTGCGATAGCAGTGGTGACTCATTCCTGGTCGGTGATGCTGCTTGTCGATGGCTTCGATACCATTCATCCCACAGAGCTATCTGGAGCAATCGGGCGTCCATCCCTGTCATCTGGTTGACGAGGATCCATATCCCATGCCTCTCCGAGCAAGAATGCATCGCCCGTTTAGAACGTGTGGTAAATGAGCATTTCGAGGAATCGTGATGGGCTAACTAACTAGTTTGAGTTGAACTAACAGTTAATACTCATTCACAGTGGTTCAACTCGTGCACAGAAATGAGGAAGGAGATAGTTGTAGACTTGGGAATCTCTGTACAGGCATTAGGTGCGCTGGAGGGCGGCAAGCACCTTCTTGATAGCTTCGGTCTGCATACATGGGAAGGGTACAATTTAGAAAAGAGGACAAGAGAAACGCAGCAGGGGCAATCGAACCTGCAATTGAGTGTTCTTGAGCTGCTGCTTGAGGGACGCAGCACAGAGAACGCCAATGACTTCCTTGACCGATCGACGGAGACCTTCGAGTGCCTGCCGCACCTGATCGGTCTTTACGTTGCCCGAGGCCGCTGTTACCGCGGTCAGGATCTTAACTTGGACTGAGCGATCGTTGACGATCTTCGCATAGTCGATAAGCTGGGCCTTGATTTGAGGGTTATCAGCAGTCGCCGCCATGTCCCGAAGCAATTTGGAAAGCTGAAGAGAAAGGAATCATGAGAATGACGGTGAGTACTGCGTCGCCTGAAAGTTGCTAAGTGGGAGGATGGCGTACCATGCGTGCATGCTCGGACACCTCCTTGCTAGATGTGAGAGCCTCCTCAGGCGTGGGCCGTGGGTTAGCCACGGCCTTATCGATAGCCTGCAGGGTCGGTTAGACTCATGTAAGACATAACTCAGGTCGAGTGGACGCACCGAAATAGTATCGTTGGCTGAGTTAAGGACATTCTTGGCAGCTCCAGCAGCCCCTGCCTGTCCTCCAGCGGTGGCTTGGTCCATAGCGGACATGGCTTCCTTTACCTGTTTTAGTCGTGGTATGTTTGAGCTGTGGCACTTTTCACAACTTCGTTGAGAGGGTAGTGGTACGGCTTGATTTCCACGCGAACGCTCATGCGAATCTACAACAGCACGGATGGCGCCAGCCAGTTGATGCTGCGCCTCAACAAGTTCCCTTTGCGCTTCAGCATCACCGGGCCTCGCTGCAGCATTGTGGGCAGCTTGAATGACCTGCATTTTGTGTGAGTTATAGGTGACCGATTAGCTAAGTGTTAACGATGGAGATACCCTCTGAGCTGCTTTGCGAAGCTGAGCGATGGCCTGCACAGTTTGTGGATTGCTTGATGCAGATTCGACCTGCTGAGCCAGCTTGAGAGCCACTTCGGCCTGCTCGCGCGCGGCTGTGATGAGCTCGCCCTCCTCTCCTACAATAACCCCTCAGAATTCATTTAACATTCGGCTAAATGGCTGGTTGTTTAGGTACCGGTGGCTACGTGCGTCGGAGGAGCAGGGACGCTCTGCGGTGCAGCCGGAGTGGGTCCACGGAAGGGTGGAAGATTGCAGGCACTGTGAAGTTCCTGGATCTTGCTTACAAGCTGTCCGTGGGGTTGATGTGTGGGCTGTCCGGCCTTTGCTGTAGTTACCATGGCATCACCAGCCTTCTTGATCTCTCCAGCAATTCCCTAGAGAAATAAAAGGTTAGTTATGTACAGCTTGATTCAATTCAAGAACTCAGGTGGCCCAACACACCTTGATCTGAGCCTGAGAGGCTGTGTTTCCAGGCTGCTGCGCAAGAGCGTCAGCGTCAACGACCAACTGACTGGTTAGGTCTTGCAGCTGTGCTGCCGCCTTGTCGCGCACTTGCACATTACCGCCGGCACTGGCAAGAATTTGGGCCTAAGCAATAGAATGGCGATTAGACAATAACCTTGTAGAGGCGGCATCTGAATTTTGAGAACCTGCTCGGCGATGTAGTGCGTGGTTAGTGGAATCTTCGTATCCGGTGCCCAATAGGTGTTGCTAAGGCTGATGGCATTCTTTAGCTGCTCCATGGCTTGCTCCATCTCCTCAACCTTGTGCTTAACCTCCTGCTGCAAACGTTCATCTGAAGGGTTCTTTTGAAGTGCTTGGGCCTTGCTGATGAGGTCGGTGCTGCAAGGGTTCATCATGGTCAGTACATCAATTCTCACTGACCCTCAACACCAGCACTTACCAGAGGCCACGAATGCGGTAGAGAGCCTCCTCTATAGCATAGCGGGCAACCGGATCTTTCGACTTCTCCATGATAGCTTGTCCCTGCTTCACCAACTCTAGTGCCATGCTGGCCACCTTCTTGGCGAGATCGGGGAAGTCATCTGAGGCATGCAAGGCCGAAGCGTAAAGCTGGCGCGTGTGCGCCAGAAGATCATCTCCCAATCGCAATGATTCATAAATCTGGTTCGCACCGTGCTCCACTCGCTCCCACGTTGCACTCATGTAAGACGATCGCTGAATGTTCGCTGCCTGCAACATTTTCGAGCATTGTGAGATATGCATGGAGAATGCAGAGAGAAAGCATATTACCTGAAGGAAGACTCGATATGCGGCTGCGAGTGAATTGGTTGCTTGAACGAGGGGATCGCTGTCGTTGGAATTCTTGCTTACGATCTCCGCTGCACGCTGCAGCTGTGGGGCTGCTTCCCTGTCAGATAGAAACAGAAACTGAGTCATTCTTGCTAGTGCGTTGATAAGAGGAAGTTGTCCTACTTGAGCTGTGAAAGACCTTGCAGGAGGAGAGTGCGCTTTTCGTTGTCGGGAGTACCTGCACCTGCCTTCCATACCATGTCACGGAGGAATTCATTCTTTTCGGCAGCAACCTGTGCACGAGAATAAAGTGAGAAGAATTGTTATTCATGTCGATAAGTACAGTGCATACACGGGCGAGCTCAAGGGGATTGCCGCTTGCATTAAGAGCGCTCTCACCGATTGCCTTACTAGCAACCAACGCGTCCTAGATTGGATTCATATGTGAGCCGACTGATTAACCGCCCTCGATAAGAGGAGGCCTCACCTTCACAAGTGCGACAATCTTTCGGGACGCGCTCTGGTCAATCGTCAGGAGCAGAGTGTCGACGCTTAGACCCACCTGTAGATCAGCAAACCACAGTATTAATTAATATAGGTCCATGGGCGAGTGGGTGAAGAGTCGTGCCTTCTGTACTGCATCGGCAAATGCACGCTTGGAGGCGGCCGCAGTGGGATTCTTCAGGAAGGCAGTGAATGCGGTCTGGTAACAATACAAGACAAGCATGAGGCATCTCCCTTTTACATTGTAGATGGGCTCTTTACATACCACAAGGCCAGTAACTGCGCTCGACATCTCTCGGATGACCTCCGTGGCGGCTCGCTGATACTCCTCGTCGGCTGACGCGACGGCAAGTTGCTGTACAATACCGACCAGCTGACAGGGTATATTGTGAGCATCACCATCATCAGAACCCGCAAACGCCCGCGATACGGATCAGACCAGGCACACAGCGCGTGGGGCTGCTGTACCGTGTTGGTCTGGTTGGCCAGAGCGAGGCAGGACGACTGGACCTCGCTGAACTTCTCGGTGAGCGAAGAGAGGATGAGCGAGGTCAACGAGTCACCCAACTCGCTCAACACATTGGATATTTCCACGCCGGCCTCGGCCGCCACTCGGCTCTGCGTACGCGGGGTCATGGGCTCCATCTTGCTCTGTGTAACGCCCAGCTACGTGAGGGGACCAGAAGAGGGAAGGGACAGGGTGTGACGGGTCTACCAACAAGTTAACGAACAGAATATGTTGACGAAAAGAAAGAAAAACTACATTTATATCTTATAAAAGGAAAAAGAGTTTTTTCTACCCCGAACGAGAGGTCATATTTGCTGAAAAAGGAAAAAGGACCAGTTGGAGTTGAAAAAAAGAAAACGAAAGCGGAAACGAAGAAGACTCAAGTCACTAGATCGGAGTGAGAGCTTCGGCTCGTTCCAAAATAACAAGATAAAATCAAATCCATTTAAATGAAATCGATTATCGAAAAGGAAAAGAAGATGAAGGACAACCAAGAAGCTCGGCAAACGTACCACAGGCTTTCTGAGAGATTAGGTGCTAAGGGGAGGTTGTGGTACTGTGTTCGTAGTGTAGGAATGAGCGTGGTCTGAGCTGCGAACCTGTCGGTACGTGCGTTGTGCCACTGCTAACGGTATTGGGGATACAGGCTTCACAACATTCCTTACGTTCCTTTTTTTCCTTCAAAACCTGTTTCCAAAATAATTTCATTTTTGCTTAATATTTACAAAACGCCTGAAAGTGCTATCAGGCCGGCTACTGGCCACTGGAGAGCAAGGGTCGAGTGCTGAGCAGCTCCTGCTTGAGGTCCGAACCGGTGGGGACGCCAACGGCACCAGTCCTTCGTAGGAGGGAGTCAGTCTGTCGGAGGTCGGCGCAGAAACGCGAGTAAAGTGGCGGGAAGACAACGTTGCGGTCGGCAACAGGCGCGATCAGGGGACCGTGATAGTGTGCGACTGCAGGAGTGGGTGATGGGCAGTCAACTGATGGAAGGCCGGACTCGGCGCAGTAGCTCGATATGAGCATGGCGTAGAGCTTTCGTTCCACATCGGCATCATTCACCTGACGATCCATCTTAGAGGCTGAGTGTGTGGTGTGATGTGATTGCTGGGTGTGGAAGGCAGTGGTATTTGCAGGATGATGCTGCCGATCTACAGAGGCAAATTTATTGACTCGTGTGCTGTTCTGGCGTAGTAGTGTTTTGGTGACGGTGACGTAGGAGCCGAACGCTGTTCTCAAGGCGAGAAAAGACGCGAAGTTGCTTCGGCTTCCAATCGCTGCATTCTTTGAAGGTTTTTCGCGCTGAAGCCAGAAATAGGCACCAATCTCCCACACGGAAACGAAGATGAAAATTCGTATGAAATGATCGTTAACTGGCTGAAATAACGGAGCGGAGATGACCAAAAAATTCAAGGATTGTGGAATCTGAAACACGCCAAAAAGATAATTTTATTTTAAATCATTGTTTTATTCTGGACGCACGGAAGATGGAGTCACCGCAAGAAGGCCAATGCCCAGTTCGCCACCTTTGGGCTTCGCAATCTGGGGAAGCTCCTCAAACTGCAGAGGTGGGCCAGCAGCACCTCCATTTTTTTTAAAAAAAGCAAAATAACTAATAGATTAATCATCTTTCTATTAATTCTGTCTTCAGCAACAGTGCCCTGTGCGTAACACTTGGGACACTTCCACGTTGTATCATCCCAATGGCGCTACTTTCCAGCATCCTCCCATCAATAGCGGTAATGGAGGACAGCCAGCGAGATGCCCGATGGGTTTCTTCTCCATCTCTGCTTCCGCGGGGGCGTCGCCTGCGTCGTCAGCCTTCGGTGGCCGCTGTCCGTTTGCCTCCCTGTCCACTGGCTCTGGCGTGACCGACAGGAGAGAAACGCCCGAGCAGCTGCGCTTGACCATTCTCGGTCACGTGACCAACGATATCAACATCTTTGTGGGCAGAGAGACACGTGCGCAAGGTGACACCCAGAACCTGTTGATGATCTGCCTTTGTCTTGATTGACCATGTGTTAACCTTCATGTTCCATTCAGGAGGTGGAGTGCTCTTCAGCGGCATCGCTGCTTCCAACCTCGGCATGAACGTAGAGGTCGTAACCAAGTGCGCTGCAGAGGACAAGCCCATATTCCAGAAGATCTTCACGCCAAGGTACGTGAAGTACCCTTGCGGCTCAACGTCGGTTTATCCTCATACGATTTCGTTCTCCAGCGGTACAAAGGTGACGTTCCTACCTTCGGCAGCGACGACTTGTTGTGAGAACAACTATCCCAAGCCCAATTCGGATGAGCGGTGCGCTATTTGTTTTGAGCAATTCCTCTTTCCATACCAAGCTGATCACTGATTACTCTTACCTAGCATACAACGATTCCACGCTGTCGGAAGTCCCTTCACTGTAGACGATCTGAAGCACATAGAATCGACCATCGTGCACATTAATCCGCTCTCTTACGGCGAGTTTCCGGAGGAACTCATACCTAAAATCAAAGAAATCAATCCTAGCGTGAAGTACCTTGTGGCGGATGCTCAGGGCTTCATCAGGTACAGCCCTCTGTTATCTGTTTTGTCCTTAAGCCCTAGTTGACTGGTCCTCAGGCACATCGATATGAAGAACGGTGGCAAGATCTCTCACAAAGACTGGGCCGCAAAGGAGCAATACTTGAAGTATTTCGACTTGTTTAAGGTTGACGACAAGGAAGCCACTGTATTGACCGGTAGGCATCATCTGTTTGCCAGTGTGTTACTGCAACCACTTCTAACCAAGTTCTGAAGGGGAACCTGATATGAAACGAGCAATGCGCATCCTTCATGAAAAGGGCGCCAAAGTTGTACGTATTGGAGAGCACCAAAGATGACAGTTAGCTCACAGGGACGCACGCCAGGTTCTGGGTACCTACAACGCCGGTGTGCTTCTGTTTGACGGCAACGCGTTCTACGAGGCCAGCTTCGGTCCGTGGAAAGTTGAGGGACGAACAGGCAGAGGTATGCACA
>CDEZ01021246.1:0-23468 GCA_000826365.1 Acanthamoeba royreba | reverse complement strand
ACCATGAGCCAACCGGCACGTAGGTGGGCTGAACTTGCAGGCGCGGGCAAAGTTCTGCTCCATTGATAACAGTTCTGAAAAGCAGAGTTTCTACATCATAGCGTAACTGCGTGTTAGTGTGTTTGCAGACGAGTACTCAGGTAGTTTGGTTCATACAATGGAGTTGATGTGGCGTGTGTCGTAAAGAGCGGTCTGATCCATCAATACTGCGAGGGATATGTTCTTGAGACAGATAATATAAAGACCAACGTACTCCCCATCTTCATGCTCCTTCGTCATTACCTACCAGGAAGAATAGGCCAGATGTCAAGAAACTGTAAAAGAGATCACGCAGAGGAGGCTGGTACGTACATCGGGAAGTCTGGGTGCGCGCTGGGTCTGCGAAGCGGACGAGAGAAGGGATGTGGAAGAACGGTAGGCGGCCTTCTCTCCAGGGATTGGCGGTGCTCCGATAGTAGACGTGCTACTTATCGCGCGTACTGAGTCCCTATTCTTGCGCAGACTAAAGTATGCACAGATGTGAGCTCATGTGCGAAGCGGCATCCGTTCAAGTGTTTGCGCACCTCTGTAGGACTTCCTTGGAGACGAAAGGGTGGTGCGACGATCGCTCGGCGTCGTCAACGTGCTGAATCCTTTTACCCAGGTCTCTCCTCCTTGAGCTTGCCTTCTAAGAGTGTTAGTATATAGAAACATTCAATCATTGTGCCGATTGTTCGACAATTAGAGGACACGTGAAGAAAAAGGAGGTGAAGAGCTGCGTACCATAATTGTAACGAGATTAAGGATCCAACGAGTCGTATCCACATCCAGATGTGTACAAAGGACACTGAGATCAAGCAGGGAACGAAGAGAAGTTAGTTCAAGGCATATGATTCCTGATAAAGCAGAGGTGATGCTTGCCTCTTGTCCCAAAACAGCACGGCAGCTAGATTGAGCGGGTTGGCCTTGATATCATTCAACAACTGTGAGGCGACTAAGAAGTAACGATTGCCCTTCTGCATGGATGAATTGGTCACTATCAGTAGAACGCCCACCAAAAGAGATGATGAACACGCACGCCTGGTAGTTCAGCGTAGGGCAGAGGATCAAAGGCACGCATGATATTCTTTTGCAGTGATTGCAGAAGAGGAATGAGCAAGGAGCCCATCTCTCGGAACTTCTGTTGCAGTTCTCGACGAGAGGCGCCCTTGTATTGCTAAACAGCAACGATCATCGTTAGAACGAAGAAGCCGACCAAGAGAGGAGAAGAACATAAGTACTTCGTAAACGTCAGCGAAGGAGCCGTTGTAGAAGCGGAATGCACGGTACAGAGCCTCCAGCTGATACGACAGTGTTTCATCCTCCTCTCCCATGCTGCTGCTCGTTAGGACCTGTGTGTTTTCATCAGTGAGTGAAAGTCACCAGTGTCATCCGCATTGTGATGATAGTATCGGCGATGATGATGATCATGATGACCATGCTCGTGATGACGATGATGATGAATGTGCATTTCCATCACGTGAGAAACGGTTGAATGAGTACCATGGTGATCTTGTTCGGAAGCGACTTGAAGGCGATCTTCGTCCGCTTGAGCGTGACGACGTCGACTGAACGTGTGGTGAACTTGCTCGCGAAGGCCACCATCGCCGAGCACGCGCCCTGCAGGAACAGCTTGGAATGAAGCGGCACCTCCTCCGGGTAGAAGTAGAGCAGGATGTCCTCGGACTCAGCCGTCTCGTCCTCGTGGTAGGCGTCGTAGAAGAAGAAGCACCCGCGTTCGAGGAAGTTCTTCGGCTGCTGCGGCGCAGTGCCACTGGCGCTCCCGCTCAGCGATGGCGCCGAGGAATAGGCCGAGGACGGACCCCCATCACCGTAGGCGGCAGATGAAGAAGATGAAGTCCCGAGTAGAGCCGGGCTGGATGCTGCCACGGTGCTGTCGCCTCGGCCGGATCTCGAATCGGCCCCCGTGCCATGGATAATCATACTCATTTCTTATTTTTTATTATTATTATATAGATTGAGAAATAAGTATTTTTTATATTTAAATAGAAAGGAGAGGTCTACTTCTGTGCACTCAAAAGGAAGCTTCCGTTATGGTAGTTCAAGTTCGAAATTCGAAACAGTTTAGTTGGATCGGAATCTACATATTTCAAATTTCTTCGAGAATATAATTTGAAAGTTTTGCGATTTGTAACAATTTGTCAAGTTCGGAGATTCATTGTAAGTGCAGTGCGAAGAAGAGCGCCATGAGTGCAGGAGAAGGGCGAGTGATTTACATTACGCGACATGGCATGCGCCTAGATTGGGTCAAGCCTGACTGGCATCTTGAGACCGGTTCGTAGACCTGTCCTTCCTCATCTTTCTCGGAGCGAGATGAGATTTGTGCATTCTTAACTTGGGCAAACCCGCACAGGGGAGAAGCCTTACGACCCACCGCTGTCCGACGTGGGTCTCCAGCAGGCCCGCGAGCTCGGCCAGCACCTGGCGGAGTTGGACCAGCTTGACTACATATTCTCTTCGCCCTACGTCCGCTGCGTGCAAACGGCCAATGCAGTGGCCGAGGCACAAGAGCAGAGACAGCGACGCAGTGATGCAGGCGGTGAAGGCGCGCCTTCCACCCGTGTGATGCCTCTATTCATAGAGAATGCTCTGGGCGAGTGGGCCGAGGGAGAGATGACGGGCAGATCGGCGCGCGAGCTCAAGATGATGTTCCCGCGGGTCGATGAAACCTACGCCAGCCACATCAAGGAAGCTCCACCCGCTCCCGAGTCTGTGCATGACCTGCACGCCCGGTGCGAGCGCTTCGTCGAGTTCATCGAGCGACACGAGGAATTCGGTGCGGAGGGAAAGCGTGTCCTGTTTGTAGGGCACGCAGCTTCGACGATCGCTCTGTACCGCGCGTGGATGCGCAACCGCAGGGTCGACTTCTACCCAGCCACTTGCTCTTTGACCAAGCTCGTGCCCGAAATCAAGAACGATCAGGAAGAGATAGAAGACCAGGCCAAGAATGACACTGAAGAGCTGACACGATGGAACGCGGTGCTGTGGAGTGACTGCGCACACCTCTCGCGCGGACAGCAGAAGCCGTGGCGATTCACGAAGGAGCACGACCGTCTTCTTGCAGAAGCAGTGCAGATGTGAGCACAAAGTTGATAAAAAATGTTTCAGCCCCACCCAGAATCGAACTGGGGTCACGGGAACCAAAATCCCGCATGCTGCCAACTACACCATGAGGCTTAGTTGCCTTATACGCATATCCTGGAGTAGCGTGGACAAATATTGACAGCTGGGCTAGGATATTCGTAGACAAAAACGTGTGTCGACAGCATAACTTTTGTGCGACGAATAGTTGAGTTGACGTTGGGCTCCTCGTCTGGTTCCGCGCCCAAAACGCAAGCCCAATTCCACAACAAATTGAGGTACCCTGCTCAGGCCTGCTGAACTGGGCTTCGATCTTTTTGTCGTCTAGGGCGTGTAGATTGACACACGCATTCCACGAAACGCCTCTTCTTGATCGATAGTCAACATGGACGCCCCCACTATGATGGAAGAGGTACTGTTTGATTGCCTTCCCTACACACCTCAATTTTGCCGTGGATCACTGAGATTGGTTTCAATGGGTCACTTCTACCATTTTGTTATTCCTCCTTGCCCCTAATCTTTATACGTAACGGTTCCTTGTTTTAATACAAAACAAAATTACTTTTTAACTTCCAAACTAAAGTAATTAGAAATTGGATTTATAATTAACCTTCTCCATTGCCCCTTGGCAGCAGGGCAAGATCGACTCTCTACTCGGGAATTTGCCGCCCAAGAAGAAGCGAAGGACACTTCCTCTCGTAATCGATGAGAAGGGCTATCGTCTTAGGTCGGGCACCTTCCCCATTCGTGTGCACAACGATGGTACCACCCCACTCAGCTTCCCCCTCGCCACGCTCCTCCTTCGTCTTCTTCAGTGGCCCAGGTGTGGCGCCGTCCGTGTGTGTGTGTGGCAAGTGCCCCATTGTGGACAGGCAGCCACAAAGGGAGTGAGTGGACCGATGGGGTGGTTTTGTACTGCTGTACGCGGCTGGACACTGACCGAACGTTCGCGCGTGCCACACTTGGCAATGATGTCTTCTCGCTACAGGAGTCTATGCTGAGGTGATGCTGGTAACGAGCAAGACCGACCCAGAGCGCTGGACAGTCATTCGAGGCAACATCGATCCGGGCGAGATTGCAGCTGAGGCCGCCATGCGAGAGACGCGAGAACGATCGGGCGTGGTAGGGCGACTGCGCGAGCCTGAGCGTCCCCTGGGCGTGTGGACGAATCAAGATAAGCGGACGAAGACATCTATCTTCATCCTTGATGTACGTGCAGAGTGCTGGACTTGACATTTTCTCTGGTTCTCGGCTGCTCACATTCTCCACACACGTGCAGGTCACACAGGAGCTCGACAAGTGGGAAGAAGAGGACAGAGTGAGGAAGTGGTTCCCTCTTGAGGAGGCTGAGGAGGCACTCAGGGTCAAAGCCACTCATAGCAAGATGTTCGAGAGCCTTCGGGACAGACTCGCCGTACTGATGCAAGAACAAAAGGAAGCAGCCGAAAGGAGGAAGGCTGCAGGTCCCATTGAAGAAGAGCCACACCCCGAACCAGCTGAGGACCCCTACGTCCTGCCCGCCAATGGCCTTCTCGAGAGACCAATGCCTATCGCTGGCCCTCACCTTACTTCTCCCCCTCCTCTTCCCACTCATCCGCCTCATTCCCTTCCGGCCCACCACTCTTTGCCCCTCGGTCATCATCCCCACCACTCGCTTCCTCAGCATTCTCACCCTTCGCTCTCTCCTCATGCGCACCACCAAGCGCATGCTCAGCACTCCATCCAGCATCAGCATCCTCATTCGCTTCCCCACGCCCATCATCACCTGCCGCAAGGAGTGCTATCCGGGCACGTTGGCCTTCCGCCGGAGATGGGTGGCCATGTCGGCGGAGACGGACTCGAAGGAGAACCTCATGGTCATCCTGCACATGCCCAGCTTGCTTCCCCACACTCCACTCATGGCTCGTACGTTTCGTCACAAATCAGCCTCACCGGCAACAAAAGGAAGCTAGATGAGATCAGCAAGGAGTCTTTGGACGGTATACCTCCTCCACCGCCCTCGCTCGGCCACGCCCCCACGCAGCAGTGACAAGGCCACGGACTCCCGCAACCGACGATCCCATCTTATGTGTACACGAGGTCCGCCGCCAGTGGTCTGCCTGAAACGGATCAAGCCGCCGCAGCTCCAGCGCTGCGTTGTAGACCTAGCCCCAACTCTGGCTTGATGTTTTGCCGTTTTCACTCCTCCGTTGTAAGTTTGTGTCGTGCGCAGTTTGCGACACAGCTCTATGCGAAGCAAAATGAAGGTAAAAGCTGCACGTTCAATGCCAGGGACAAAGGGTTCCTTGAAATTTCGGCAAATTTATTCTATTCTATGATGACGCATTCTAAAAATGACGCGTAGATAGACCAAACATTCTTCAAATATATTCAGGATTCACATAAAATGGATTGAAATCCACTGAAAATGCCTGCCTGGTTGCTGCGCCAAACAGCAACTCCCCGGTCTCTCGGTCGCAGGAAACAGCAAGAAGACAAGCCTGAGGGCTGCAGCCGGCTTTCTTCTTCATTCATTGACAACCACCGAGACGTCCTCTCTGTCACTTCCCATCCTTCCTTCCTACCTTCCTCGCGCCACTAGCACTACCAGTGCAGCGGTCACAGACCCTTCCTCTGTGCCCTCAGCCAGCAGCGTCTCTCTTCCTCTCTTCCAGCTGCTCCATTTCTATCCGTGCAGTTCTTCGTAGCTTGGCTTCTTCATTCGCCGTGTTGTGTGCTCGCACACGGAAGTTGTGACACCACCGCACCCTAGACCGCTTCCTCTCGACCACCACATCCATCCACTCCACGTACACATCACATAACACACAACAAGATGACCTCTCTCCTGTCCATACGCGAAGGTGAGTCGGGAAGCCACCATCACCACAAGGGGAAGGACTCCAGCAAGGCCCTCCTCTACCAGAAGGTCAAGGAGGCCGAGGTTCGCTTCAGCCGTTCCATGTACGTCTCATCTTCTCTTGGCAGATGTGGTATGACCTATTGGAGGTAGAAAAAGATGAAGAAGATCATCACCAGGTCTTCGTCGTCTCAAAAAGATGGAGAAAAGATGGAAACCTACCAGTAGTAGAGAGGAAGTTGAAGAAGAAGATACAAACTGGAGAGAAGTCCTTGATGAAGGCTAATCTTTCTTCTTCTACTTCTTCTACTACATAGGAACGACTCGATCGAGGAGAGCGCAGTCATTATTAATCCCCACGGTCTCAACCCCAAGGTGAAGCGCCTGGTGCTCAAGAGCGACAATCTCACGCTACTCGTACGTTCTCAGCTTTATTTATTTTTTATTATTTGCATTTACTTTATTTGTATATTTATATAATTTCTCAAATATTTGTGTATTTTGTTCCAAACTAAGTTGATGCCACCGATGCACATACGCAGGGCTTCAAAACGGGCAAGTTCAACAAGCAGTGGCGCCTGGAAGACATCATGAGGGTCAAGCGTCACGCGCTCAATCACGCATGCTTCACGATCACTTGTCAGGTACCGCTGCCGCGCCGTAACCGATAGCGTGTTCCGTTATGGAACCGTCGTTGTTGATCCCGCGGAATCGAGTCTAACTCCTATATACTCTCACTCGCTCGGTGGGTTCACGTACAACAGGAGCGGAAAAAGAGAAAGGTGAAGAACCAGAAGTACAGCTTCGAAGTAAAGGGCGAGCTTGAGTGTTGGCACTGGATCGAGGTGCTCAACTCGGCAATGTCGAATGCTCTCAAGGACAAGGAGACGGCGGCCCCACTCAAGAGCAGCAGCGATTCACTAAGCACTGGCAACACACTTACCCGGTCTCGGTCAACATCAGCTCCGCCCACAGTCAATGAATTACAGCGCTCGCCTGCAGGCACCAAGTATGACGGACGCCGCGGAAACCAAACCACTGATGACGACGAGGATGAAGAAGATGATCCCTATGCCGACTCCTACGAAGACAGCGATGACGATGACTCCCACAAGGAGAAGGAAGCTGAGCCTCACGATCGCCGTGTTGTACATAGCGTCACCTTCAAGACTACTCCTGGTACGCTACGGCAAATTCCTTGCTCAATTTGGGGTCTCTTGCTGATCGCCAAATCACAGACACTTGGACGCAGTTTAACACGAATACTCAGTCACCCCAGTCGAAGAACAGCGCAGCCACCTTCAATCCATTCTTACAGAATACACAGCAACCTGCCGGTCAACCAATCAGCCCCTACACTAATCATCAACAGCACTTCGTACAGCAGCCTCAACAGCAGCTGCCTCATTATCAAACACAACAGCCCCTTATTCCTATGCAGCACCAGCCTCTCATATCGTCTCCCTCTGTAACCCTGTCACCACCAACATCTCAAGGCGCCACCACTCATCAGCAGATTGCGCACAAGCCTGCTGAGACCTCTCCCGCTCCTGCTGTCTACATCACCACAATGTCGCCGCCTGCTCATGTACGTCTAACTACCGGCCCAATGTTGTAAACTTTGTCTGACTTGCGCTCAATTACGCTATAGATGCGCATCCTTCAGGATATGGGCCTTATTAGTGCCACGGGTACCGTAGCAGCACCGATGAACCCAACACAATGTGGAATGCAAGTGGAAGCTGCCCTACAGGCTGCCCGACAAGAGCTTGCCCAGAGGGCCGCCGGTCGAGGAGCTAATGCGGTCTTCCAGACCTCGTACGTATTATCATCATGTCTTGCTAGCATCAAAACAAGAAGAGGCTAACTTCCTCTTCCAGATTCAGCACCAGCTTCCATCAGTGGGGCGTGACGGTTCTTGCTTGCGGCACGGCCTGCACAGCCGCCATGATTACTCATAACTGAGCCAACTTGCGAGTCATCCAGGAACGCTCTTCTTCTGCATCATCTCTCTCACTGTACACATATCTTGCGCTCTGAGCGAGGCGCTGTTGTTGTTTTTTCTCATTCCACATAAGCATACGTTTATCCATCCTTGTGTGTCTTACCTGGTTTTTCTTGTTCTTGAAGACCGAAATTGGTGTATCTATTTTATTTATTTCTGTTGGTCAAATAATTGAGAGAGTCGGAGTTGAGTTTAGTTCAGCACAAGTACAGGATGGAGAAGGAAGGCTGCGAAGGTGAAGGGGAACAGCAGGCAGTGGCCAAGGCAGCGATGCCGCGTCGCAAGACGGCCGTGCTCAGCGCCGTCACCGTCACACCACCGCCAGCTTTGTGGCCGTCCATCCAAGCCATCCGCCAGCAGGCACTTGCGACGAAACTTATTTTTTGACCATTTCTTGATTTTTATTATGTAAATTATTCAATTACAGTTGAAATCAAATTATTTTATAATTATATTCTACATTTTAGGTTTTAAAAGGGAATTTGTTACTAATATATCCTGTGCAGTACGACACGGCCTACGTGCGCTGGCTGCCTCACATCAACTTGCTGTACCCGTTTGTGCTCGGTAGGCAGACGCTGCTGGAGCTCGACTGCTTTAGTCTTGATCCCTATTGACTGACTCGACCATGTTTGATTGATGATGATGATGATCAGATGAATTCTTTGCTGAAGCCGTACCTGCATTCACCCAGGCACTGGCTGGATTCAAGGTTTGGATCATCTCTCTTCTCTTTGGTTAGATATAGACCAGTGCTGGTGGTGGTGATGTTGTTGATGTTGTGTTGAACTAACTCTCTCTTGCGTTGGATCATCAATTAGCCCTTCAAGCTTCGCTTTGAGTCATTTGACCACTTCCATCATGCCAAGTCCAACACTCTGTGGCTGAAGCCGGTGACCGAGGTACAGCACCGACCACCAGACCATGTGTAGCTGATGTGGATGTACACGCAACATCTGCTGCTCTGTAGCCACCAGATATCTTGATCGAGCTGCAGGCCCTGCTAGAGAGCGTCTATCCGTACTGCAGTGACCAGTCACACAAGTCAGCAGCCGGCTTCACTCCACATCTGACCGTTGGCGTGTTCAAGACGGAGGTAAATGCATGAGACCATGAGGACAAGCTTTCCTAGAGTTTCTTACACCGGGCTCTCGTTCTTCTTCTTCTTTAGAAGGAGACGCTGGCAATGAAGAAGCAGCTGCAAGAGAGTTGGGAACCTATTGAATGTGTGATCAAGGAAGTTTACCTCATCAGCCGGTACTCGCCACCCTTTGATGCACACGCGGATCAGTCTTAACCGCGATACATGTTAGAACGAAGGACGACCCGTTTGAGATCCGGCATGTGATTCCTTTCGGTCAACTGGACGGCGAGGACAGTGCACCTCACTTTGAAACGCACCCGATCCCCGTGAAGGAGTATGTCCTTCTACCTTCTTGATCCCTTTGTTTGTGCATCTTGGTGACCATTCTTATCTCACTTAAAGGGAGAAGCCACCAAGTCCCACCCGCGTGCATGTGGGCAACATTCCACTGCAACTCACAGACGAGGAACTTGGTGCACTGTTCAGTGAGAAGGGACTGAATGTCGTGAGTGCCTCAGTGGCGATGGACAAGCGGGGCAACAAGAAGAAGAATCGTGGCTTCGGATTTGTTGAATTCAGCACCGAAGCCGAGAAAGATCAAGCCATCGCCACGTTCAACGGCACTCTCGTGGGCACACGGAAGATCAGCGTGAGTCCTACCCTCTAGGGTGCGGCACACGTGTTGTGGTCATGGGAGAACCGACAATGTTGGTGAATACACGTATGTGCAGCTGTACTGGCCCCCGTGCGCACGCGTCTGTCACTCCCATCTCCGTATCAGAGGCGCAGATGTCGGCAGCTGCAGCGATAGACAATCCATCAACGCCTAGGTCCAGAAAAGAAGAACGCCTGCTTAGGAGAAATTCTTAGCGTCATCGAACAATTTTTCGGGGCATCAAACTTTGACAGCTTTTGTGGGGTTAGGGTGAGTTTGGCAAACTCTCACCTCAGTCCAGTCCTCACACCCTTTCCACAGCCACAAGGACCGGCGTGTGTGCGCAGAGAGTGTGTAGTGCAGGCAGTACTGTGGTGGTGGCGTACTCTAGAGTACATATTGGTACCTCAAGTCCTCGGGAAGAAGCCGACATAGTACGCGTTTCTTCCCAATTCAGTGTCCTACGGAACTTTATTTTCAATTTATAATCAATTCTCATCTTTTTTCACTAACGTTACGGAATCTAGAGATAATTTTTAATTGATTTATGGCCACGATAATTTCAGATGCGATTTTCTTCAGATTCAATATTTTTACACAATATTTTTACCCCTTTAAATATAAACGAAAAGTGGGCATTTTCTAGTTTTATGTTTATTTTTATTTTTATTAAATTAGGAATTTTTAATAAACTTGTGGTGATGGGGACAGTAATGGAGAAAGCAGTGGTGACGATCGACGCCCGCGGGATCATCCGCTCGGCCAACCAGTGCGCAGTGACGATGTTCGGGTACACGCGGCCGCACGAGCTCATCGGGCAGAACGTGAGCGTGCTGTGCCCGCATCCCTACAAGGAGCAGCACGACTCGTACATGCAGCACTATCATCAATCGGGCAATGCCAAGATCATCGGTATGGAATGCCACCTGATGAAGATGGCGAGTGAATTGTGCCTGTCTTTGCATGCAATCAAGCTCATGCAGATGTCTTGTGTTCTTATGTGGCAGGTAAGAGCAGAGTGGTGGAGGGTCAGAAGAAGGACGGCAGCATCTTCCCAATCCGTTTGGCCGTCTCCGAGCTTCATGTGGGAGAGGAGAAGTTCTACTGTGGGCTTGTTGAAGAGCTTGAGGTTCCATCACTCTTGCCGGATGACCTCTCTGATATGTGCTTCACTCTGTACTCATCGCTTCTCTTTGTTGAATCGTGACAGGACCAATCGTGTCTGGTGACGATCAACACTCAAGGCATCATCGTCGCTGTGAACGAAAAGACTACAAAGTTGTTCGGATATAAGAGAAGCGAGCTCATTGGCCAGAACATATCGATCATTGCGCCCGAAGAGCATGCTAAACACCATGATGCCTACATGCAGCGCTACCTTAAAGGAGGAGGTAAGCAGGCCTCTTATTGCGTCACAGAAAGTCGAACTGATGGTGTCATGTTTCATTTCAGCTCCTCGCGTGCTTAATCGAGTGAGGAATCTCTCTGCTCGGCACAAAGACGGCCATCTCATCACAATAAGGTGTGCATATGCCCTCCCTTCCTTGATCGAGGAACACCTGGATAACATACGATGACTGGCAGTTTGGAAGTTCATGAGCGACGTGAAGGCAGAGAGATTATGTTCATCGGAAAGATCAATCAGATCACCGAGGAAATGGAAGCGATTGTCACTATAGACAAGCGAGGGTAACTTGAAGTTCACCTCTTGCTTCTTCCTTAACTTGACGAGGATGACCAACAAACTACTTTGGAGTTTAGGATTATTCAGGATGTCAACCAGAACTTGTGGCTTCTCTATGGATACTCACGAGAAGAGCTGATTGGGAAGAAGATAAACATGCTCATGTGCAGTCCCCACGCGCAAATGCACGATACTTATCTCAAACGTACACACATGTCCTTCATTGTTACTTTGTGCCGGGTGCTGATCTTGTATGGATGAATGGATTCGCGATTCAGGCTATCACCGCACGGGGAAACGACGAATCATAGGAATGCCACCTCGCATGGTAAAAACGAGACACAAGGTATAAGAAGTGCATCGCCAACCATGTTTTCTTTACTCACTTGCATCTCTTACTTCAGGACGGGTCTTCATTCTATGTTTATCTTGAGGTGAACGAGTTTGAAATGGATGGCCAAACGCTCTACGGCGGCAAAATCAGTCGAATCCTTCGCAGATCCATGATTACTCAGAGCGCTGGTAGTGTACTGGCGAAGGAGGGTCATCAAGAAGAATCAAGCAGTGCACTCGATGAACCAACCTACATAGGCAACTATCAAGTGGAGAAAACCATTGCCGAGGGTCTCTATGGCAAGGTCAAAGTCGCCACGCACCGACTAACGGGACAAAAGGTAGATCGATCCCCTCTTGCTTCCTTCCGCTGCTTATGGGAATAAACTCTGTTACTTGCACAGGTGGTGCTCAAGGTGATCGAACGGAGCAAGATCGACAAAGAACGATTCCGTGAGATAGCACTCATGAAGCAACTGCGACACAAACTTGTCGTGCGGATGCTAGAGTTTATAGAGTCTCCCGACCGGTTATATATAGTGTACGAGTACGTGGATGGTGGTGAACTCTATGACTACATGATACAACGAGGATATCTCTCTGGTACATCTTTCCACGTGATTTAGACTCCTACTCCATTCTGATCAGGACAACATGTAGAGGACGAAGCAAGAGTATTCTGGCGGCAGATACTTATTGCAGTCAAGTACATGCACATGCATAACATTGCACACAGAGACCTCAAGGTAATCCCCAATTTAGCAATTGTATGGATCCTTACATACTCGCACTAACATATGCTCCGGTGCAGCTGGAAAACGTGATGCTTAATTCTCGCAACGAAGTGGTAGTGATCGATCTGGGTTTGGGTAACTTCATGCGACCCGATGAACTCCTGTCCACCTTCTGTGGCTCGGCCGCTTACGCTGCTCCTGAGATGTTTTTATGCCAGGTATATGTGTTTCGTTGCTGTGTTTTGCTGTGCACCATCTTTACCATTCTCGTGTTTTACACACAGGACTACGTTGGTTCAGCCGTAGACATTGTACTTGACTCTTTACCTTAGAGCACTGTTTAGGTGTACCGCTAACTATTACTGTGTGCTTCCTCCGGTCTGCAGTGGAGCATGGGTGTAATGCTTTACTGCCTGGTCGCTGGATTCCTTCCCTTCGAGGATCCTCAGCGAATCGTGCAGGGCGATTACGTGCCGTTGTCTGAGGCCCAGGAAGATGGCATCTTCGTCACCCCCGGTACTTGAGAAGTCCTTCTTCATTGTCATGCATGCAGTTCCTCACCGTGGGTATCATTGATGGCTCAACAGAGTTTGAGGACCTCATTCATCGTATTTTCCAAAAGGATCCAAGCAAGCGCATCACCATTGACGAGATCATACACCATCCATGGACAACCAAGGTGCAGTCCTACAAAGAATATTGGTCTCTTGATCTCACCCATGTGTTACATGCGTGTAGGGCCTGCCTCCTATTACAGAAAGCGAGCTCCAGGGCACAGAGACTGATCATACAGCGGAGGATGAGGAATTACTCCACAAGCTTAGGGAGTTTGGATTCGAGCAAGTGAGTATCGCCTCCACTAACTTAAGTTTTCTGTCTCATGTCACTTGTGTACTTGATGTATGCAGGATGTTGTTTTGAAAAGCATCAAGGCGCATGAGTTCAACGCCATCACAGCATCACTCTATCTCCTGCAGAAGCAAAAAGAGGAGCTACGACGAAGCGGAGCACGTGCTTCACCGACCAAGCCTCGGCGTGGTACGGGAGGAGGCTGTCCGTTAGGTTTCCATGCCAGTCAGTAGCTGGTATCTCAACTCTGATGCCAAGGAGGATTTTAAGTTTGCGAACTAAACATGTTGTATCCGTGGATTCTCACACGATGGAGACATTCGACGATGAATGTGGCTTAATGAATATGGCTTGTTCCTCGTTGAACATAAGCCCTCTTCTTCATGTCATACATGTCAGGGAGGTGAAGGCTACTGCGACGTGGCGCTCTAGGTAGAGGTCGTCCGAGTCACAGAAGAAGAGCACATCTCCGCTTGACTCCCGTACACCAAACTTCCTCGCTGATCCTCCGAGCATACTCTGCAACATCGACACCAGCTTACATCTGAACGATTGTTAAGCAAAGTCATTACACTAAATAATGTTTAGGTAAACTGGTTACCCCTTTCACTTGGGTAAAGTCCTGGGCCAGATCATCCAGGCCTAGATCCCTTGGTTGATGATAAGGAATGTCTTCCTTTACATTCCAACAAATAATTGATGTGGCAGAAGGTAACTCTGACTTTTCGGTGGCGTTCAGCGAAGCGGACTTCTGTTGTTATCCACAAAGCACCCAATGCTCAGCTGACGTCCAATTAATATATAACCAACAAGAACAACTGAGAGAAGAAGAAGAAGAGATGGACACGCTGAGAGTCAATAACGAGGACGAGGATCATCAGCTAGCCGACTTTGTGTGGCTCGATAAGCCCACGACACCTTCATACAGTGTCACCCTTCCACCAGAGGTTGGTATTGTGTGTGTGTGCTGTTGCTACTTTCACAGACAAATGACTGCTGTGGTGTGGTATGAGCAGATGCTGGTGTTGATCATGGCTCATTTGCCGGTTAAGGACTTGGCTCAAGCTGGGCGCGTGTGTCGCAGCTGGTGGACGGCCTCACTGGAAGAGCACCTCTGGCGTGGGCTCTTTGAGGTCTGTCTGTGCCATGTCTTCAACGTCACCTGCCAACGCAGCTTACCTCATGATGGTCGTGTGGTTGTGTTGAACACAACATAGGAGGCAAAGCGCCAAGGCAAGCTGGAACGTGCACCAAAGCAGGCCATCTCTGCCGAAGATGAAGAAGTCCAGGTGAGTCCTTTTCTCAGCAGTTATTGGTTGGAATGATGTTCTCACCACTCTTCGTTTTCTGGTCAGATGCACTGTGACTGGCGGGAGAGGTACAAGGCAACGTTTCAAGTCCCCAAGAGCTTGTTCTCTATTGATAGGAACTGCCTCGCCATCCGTCTTGACACGTCTCGCTTTGTGACCGATGGAACATCTCCGATCTATGTGACAGGCGAGGTAAGTGTGTGCAAAGAAGACACATGTTCTTATGATGACTGTGTTCACTCGATGGTGCACTCACACCGCTGTATTTCCTTCAATCAGGTTACTCTCTTTGTGAAAAGCAAGACATTGATCACGCAGGGCATCTACATCTTCTTCCAGGCCACCGAGCAGTACAATAACCCAAATGCAAAGGTAAGGATATCATCTGCTGCGTGTAGCGGCGTGACTCATTCATTTCAAACCATCACGTGTACAGATTTTCGAAACACTACCCATTTGGGAAGCGTACTATAGTGTGTGTGATGAGATACCTTGGGAAGAGCGCAGTAGCCGCCGACTGACCTTCCAGCAAGGCACTCACCGCATACGCTTCAGCTTGCCATTCCCCCGCACCCAGATTCCGCCTTCTCTTGTCAGGTACACTCTTATTCCTCATCTTCCTCTTTTTGATGTGCGTCTAGTGATATTCACTTCACTTTTGCACAGGACGTCAGGAGGCATCAAATACATTGTTAACTATGGCCTGCGGGGAGTGATTGCCTATCCATTCCCACACATCGACTATTGGACTTCATCAGACTTGTACACGCTCAACGTAAGTATCGATCATGAGAAAGTGATGGCCCCCCTTCGTGTACATTCCTGCTGCTGCTTGCCATTTCCAATGGTCAGTGAAGGCTTATGCGTGTGTGTGTGTGTGTGTGTTATGTGTAGGGCGAGATTCAAAATCTGACTGACAAGAGTGTGAGTGTATCGAGCCTGGCCGGCGCTGTGCAGCACATGGTGCACTTTCCCAAGCGTTACTTCCTCTTCAGGGAGCCTGTACATTGCCCACCACATGCATTCCTGCAGTCACAAGTCATTTGCTGATGTGTGATTGTGTCTGCAGGTTCGCATCACAATTACTGTGACAAACAGAACATTCTGGGATTATGAACAGATCACAGTGAAGCTTGTCGAGATCATGAAACCGGCACGACGTGGTATATGGCATCATGTGAATAGTTCCAACCAACGCCTACCACTGTCATCACCATCAACGTCGTCCTCACAGCAACTCATTGTAAGCGAGGATAGCTGTATGGAGGCGGATAAGAGCAGCGACGACACAAGAATCCAGGAAAAGAGCAATGAAGAACAAGACGAGCTTGATGTGATTCGACCCACTGGATCTAAAGTGGACGGCCTTCATGTGTTCAACGTGCTCCTACCGAAGCAGTCAGTGCGCCGCGTCACGGTCGAGTTCGCTGTGGAGGAGCATCACGTGAATTATCCTTGCTACGTGCCCTATCTCACCTCCCTTCATCAAGCGCATGCAATGCACATTACCTTGAGGAAGCCCAGCTCCCTGATGGCACCCGCTGTGTCGAGCCTGCATCCTCTCTTTCTGTTCGAGCACCCCCCACCAAGCAGCAGTCCTTCTCCATGAGTACTGACAGTGTCTTTACTTGTTTTCTTGTTCATAAAACTCTGCGTACCCGCCCTGATTGTAAGGAACGCACGTTGGTCCAACTCTTGTCTCACACTAACCTTGGACGATCAACAATATGGCGGGCAACGTGGTCTCGCCTTCAACGGAGTCAGTACAGTCAGCCATGTCCGATTTCATCACCGATTTTACTGTCAACGACTTCCTCATTGACATCTTTGACGATGATGGCGAAGACAGCTGGCCTCTTTCTTCACCACAACTTCACGACCTTCGACTGCACTAACTCCTTGGAGCTGCTGAACTTTGTGGTTTGGGTTCACACCAAGGATGCGCATGCGTCTGGCATGCAACACAATGCCTGGCCGTGCTAACCCTATCCTCTTTTCATTTTATTTGCCTTAAACAAGCAAGCTCCTGTTGGCTTCATATATCCCTCTGCGCCATGAGCAGAAGCTCCGAAAAACGAGCTAAGGAGAGGTTGGACAGAGAGAGCAGACAAGTGAAAGTTGGATACGGCCATACTGCGCAGAATCAAAGTTCCAGTCTTCCTGTACAGCAGAGAGGATTGATGTTGGATACGGCCATACTGCGCAGAAAGCACCGCTTCCCATCCGAACAGCGAAGTTAAGCTGCGCCAGGCGGCGTTAGTACTGGGGTGGGCGACCACCCGGGAATCCGCCGTGCTGTATCCTTTTGCCTCATTTTGCCGCGCTAACGGATCTGATCTGTTGACCAAAGGCGGAAATCCAAGAGCAAAGAGCAGCCGTGCTGTATCCTTTTACCCTTCTTTTGTCCCTCGACCATGCTGTGGCTGGATGAGATGATGCATATGTCATTACCCACTATGAAGGCAGAAGTACTGCTCCACTTCTTCATCATGTAATCCACGATGTTTATCCCTGGCGTACTCTTCTCAGGTACTTGGTGTAAGTTGAACTAACACGTTGATAATCATCTTCGTCTGAAAAGGGGACGGAGAGGTGGTTCAACTCGTGCACACAAATGACAGAAGGAGATCGTTGTAGACTTGGGAATCTCTGTACAGGCATTAGGTGCGCTGGAGCGCTGCAAGCACCTTCTTGATCGCTTCGGTCTGCATACGCGAGAAAGAGTACGATTTAGAGCAGATCGGACAGAGAGAGAGAGCAAGGGAGATTGCAATCAAACCTGCAATTGAGTGTTCTTGAGCTGCTGCTTGAGGGATGCAGCACAGAGAACGCCAATGACTTCCTTGACCGATCGACGGAGACCTTCGAGAGCCTGCCGCACCTGATCGGTCTTGACGTTGCCCGAGGCCGCCGTTACTGCGGTCAAAATCTTTACTTGGACTGAGCGATCGTTGATGATCTTCGCATACTCGATAAGCTGAGCCTTGATTTGAGGGTTATCAGCGGTCGCCGCCATCTCCCGAAGCAATTTGGAAAGCTGATGAGAAAGCAATCGTGCGAGTGAGGGTGAGTACGTCACCTGACAAGTTGCTCAGTGGGAGGATGGCGTACCATGCGTGCATGCTCGGACACTTCCTTGCTAGATGTGAGAGCCTCCTCAGGCGTGGGCCGTGGGTTGGCCACAGCATTATCGATAGCCTGTAAGATTGGTTAGATGCATTGCAAGGCTTGATTCAGTTAGAGTGGGCGCACCGAAATCGTATCGTTGGCTGAGTTAAGGACATTCTTGGCAGCTCCAGCAGCCCCTCCTTGTCCTCCAGCGGTGGCTTGGTCCATAGCGGACATGGCTTCATTTACCTGTTTTAGTTGTGATGTGTTTGAGCTTTGGCACGGCACAACTTCGTTTAGAGGGCAGTGGTACAGCTTGATTTCCGCGAGAACGCTCATGCGAGTCTACAACAGCACGGATGGCGCCAGCCAGTTGACGTTGCGCCTCAGCAAGTTCCCTTTGCGCATCAGCATCACCGGGCCTCGATGCAGCGTTGTGGGCAGCTTGAATGACCTTCATTTTGTATGCTAGTGAGAAGTGACCGATTCGCGAAGTGTCAATGATTGATGTACCCTCTGGGCTGCTTTGCGAAGTTGAGCGATGGCCTGCACAGTTTGAGGATTGCTTGAGGCAGATTCGACCTGCTGAGCAAGCTTGAGAGCCACTTCGGCCTGTTCGCGTGCGGCTGTGATGAGCTCGCTCTCCTCTCCTACAATATCCACTCAGTGAATCCATTCAAGATTTGAATCGAAAAAGGCTGATTGCTTATGTACCGGTGGCAACGTGAGTAGGAGGAGCAGGTACGCTCTGCGGCGCAGCCGGTGTGGGGCCACGGAAGGGAGGAAGATTGCAGGCACTGTGAAGTTCCTGGATCTTGCTTACAAGCTGTCCGTGGGGTTGATGTGTGGGCTGTCCGGCCTTTGCTGCAGTTATCATGGCATCGCCAGCCCTCTTGATCTCCCCAGCAACTCCCTACAGAAATAAAAGGTCAGATATGTTCAGGAGTCTTCTCCATCATCCAACACACCTTGATCTGAGCCTGAGAGGCTGTGTTTCCAGGCTGCTGCGCAAGAGCGTCAGCGTCGACGACCAACTGACTGGTAAGTTCTTGAAGCTGTGCTGCCGCCTTGTCACGCACTTGCACATTACCGCCGGCACTGGCAAGAACTTGGGCCTAAGCAATAGTAGAATGGCGATTAGATAATAACCTTGTCGAGGCAGCATCTGAGTTGCTCAGAACCTGCTCGGCGATGTAGTGTGTAGTAAGCGGAATCTTCGTATCCGGCGCCCAATAGGAGTTACTAAGGCTGATGGCATTCTTTAGCTGCTCCATGGCTTGCTCCATTTCCTCAACCTTGTGCTTGACCTCCTGCTGCAAACGTTCATCTGAGGGGTTCTTTTGGAGTGCTTGGGCCTTGTTGATGAGTTCGGTGCTGCCAAGGTTCATCACGATCAGTACATCAATTCTCACTGATCCTCAACACTAGTGGACTTACCAGAGGCCACGAATGCGGTATAGGGCCTCCTCTATAGCATAGCGGGCAACCGGATCTTTAGACTTCTCCATGATGGCTTGTCCCTGTTTCACCAACTCTAGCGCCATGCTAGCCACCTTCTTGGCGAGATCGGGGAAGTCATCTGAGGCACGCAAGGCCGAAGCGTAGAGCTGACGTGTCTGCGCCAGGAGATCGTCTCCCAATCGCAGCGACTCGTAAATCTGGTTCGCGCCGTGCTCCACTCGCTCCCATGTCGCACTCATGTAAGACGATCGTTGAATGTTCGCTGCCTGCAACATATTCGAACATTGTGAGATATGCATAGAAAATGTAGAACGAAAGCGTACTAACCTGAAGAAAGACTCGGTAAGCGGCTGCGAGTGCATTGGTTGCTTGGACGAGGGGATCACTGTCGTTAGGATTCTTACTTACGATCTCCGCTGCACGCTGCAGCTGTGGGGCTGCTTCCCTGTCACATAGAAACAGAAGTTGAATGAGACATTCTTGCTCATGCGTTGATAAGAGAAAGTTGGCCTACCTGAGCTGTGAAAGGCCTTGCTGGAGGAGAGTGCGCTTTTCGTAGTCGGGAGAACCTGCACCTGCCTTCCATACCATGTCACGGAGCAGTTCATTCTTTTCGGCAGCAACCTGTGGGCAAGAATGAAAGTGAGGAGAGTTGGTCTTCGTGTTGATAAGTGCACTGCGCATACTCGGGCGAGCTCAAGGGGATTGCCGCTTGAATTAAGAGCGCTCTCGCCGATTGCCTTACTTGAAACCAAAGCGTCCTGTGTATTCATTTGTGAGTCGACTGATCCATCAAGGCTCCATAAGAGGAGTTTCACCTTCACAAGTGCAACGATCTTTCGGGACGCGCTCTGGTCAATCGTCAGGAGCAGAGTGTCGACGCTTAGACCTACCTGCAGATCAGCAAACGGCAGTGTCAATTCACAGAAGTCCAAAGCGAGTGGATGAACAGGCGTGCCTTCTGTACTGCATCAGCAAATGCGCGCTTGGAGGCGGCCGCAGTGGGATTCTTCAGGAAGGAAGTGAATGCGGTCTGGTCACATTCCAAGACAAGCATTAGGCACCATCCTTCTACATTGTAGATGCACTCTGTTGAACATACCACAAGGCCAGTAACTGCGCTCGACATCTCTCGGATGACCTCGGTGGCTGCTCGTTGATACTCCTCGTCGGCTGACGCGACGGCGAGTTGCTGTACAATATTGACCAGCTAAAGAGTATGATGAGCATCACCAAAGAAGCAGAACCCACAAACGCCCACGACACCGATCAGGCACACAGCTCACATGCATGTGTGCGTGCATGTACGTGTAGGGTTGCTGTACCGTGTTGGTCTGGTTGGCGAGAGCGAGGCATGACGACTGGACTTCGCTGAACTTCTCGGTGAGCGAAGAGAGGATGAGCGTGGTCAACGAGTCGCCCAACTCGCTCAACACGTTGGATATCTGCACGCCGGCCTCGGCCGCCACTCGGCTCTGCGTACGCGGGGTCATGGGTTCCATCTTGCTCTGCGTGTTGTTGCCCAGCAGGTTCATGTCGAAAGAGGGAAGGGAAAAGAACAGGAAAGTAATGCTGTTAGGTCGTGAATCATGCAGTATGACGAGTCTAACAAGTTGACGAACAGAAAGAAGAACTGTTGAACGACAGGTCATTTTGCGGAATAAGGAAAATACCACTCATACCATTTATGTCTGAAAAAGTAAAAAAACGAAAACGAAAGCGGAAAACGAAGTCTGTCGCTGGATCGAGACTTCTAAACAGCTTTTCAGGAGAACAACTCATTTCCACATTTACATGAATCGACGAAAGAAGAAAAGAAGATGAAGGACAACCAAGAAGATTCACACAACGTACCAAGGTAGATTTTCTCGATAAGGTGCTTGAGGGAGGTTGTGGTACTGTGTTCGTAGTGTGGGAAAAGCGTGCTCTCAACTGCGATCCTTGGTACGCTGTGTGTTGTGCCACTGCTAACGTTATTGGGGATACCGCAGCTTTCGCAACATTCTTTGCATTCTTTCTTCAGGATTTAAAATCTTTTCCAAATATGTTTCATTTTTACAAAATGTGTTTACAGAGTGCCTGTCAAGCTACTGGCCACTAGAGAGCAAGGGTCTCGGGCTGGGCTCCTGTTTGAGTTCGGATCCAGTGGGGCCGCCAGTCCTTCGTACGAGTAGGGAGTCGGTCTGTCGAAGGTTGGCGCAGAAGCGCGAGTACAGTGGCGGGAAGACAACGTTGCGGTCGGCAACTGGCGCGATCAGGGGACCGTGGTAGTGCGCTACGGCAGGAGTGGGTGAGGGGCAGTCAGCCGATGGAAGGCCGGAATCGACGCAGAAGCTCGATATGAGCATGGCGTAGAGCTTTCGCTCCACATCGGCATCATTCACCTGACGATCCATCAGAGGTTGATTGTGGTATGAATGCTGTGTGGTGGTGTTGGTAGTATTAGCAAGATGCAGACTGAGGCAAATTTATTGACTCGTGCGTGAGCTGGGTACTGGCAACGGTGACGTAGGATCCTGAACACCGTTCCCGACCAGAAGAAAGAGGCGAAGTTGCTTCGGCTTCCAATCGTTACATTCCATGAAGGTTTTTCGCACTGAATTCAGAAATAGGCACCAATCATAGTCTTCTAAAACAAGATGAAATTCCAAATGTAACATCTTTTTACTGGCGCAAATCACGGAGGCCGAGATTGCCAAAATATGCAAAGCTTGAGGAATCTCAGACCGAATAGAAAGTTATTTTAATCTGGGCGAGATGGAGGCACCACAAGAAGGTCAATGCCCAGTCCGCCACATTTGGGCTTCGCAGTCTGGGGAAGTTCCTCCAACCACAGAGGTGGGCTAACACCTACTCACTTATTGATGGCTGTTTTATCCAATTTTATTTTTACTTACTGAATTAATTCTATCTTTTTAATTCCATCTTCAGCAACAGTGCCCTGTGCGTCACACTTGGGATACTTCCACGCTGTATCATCCCAATGGCGCTACTTTCCAGCATCCTCCCATCAATAGCGGCAGTGGAGGACAACCGGCGAGATGCCCTATGGGTTTCTTCTCCATCTCGGCTTCGGCAGGCCCCTCGTCTGTGACCTCCGGTGGTCGCTGTCCGTTTGCGTCTCTGTCCACCGGCTCTGGTGTGGCCGACAGGAGAGAACCGGCCGAGCAGCTGCGCTTGACGATTCTCGGTCACGTGACGAACGATATCAACATCTTTGTGGGCAGAGAGACGCGTGCGCAAGGTGACACCCACAGAAGCTGTTGATGATCGTGCAGAAGGATTGTTTTGTCTTGATAATGTGTTGTAACAACCTTTATGCTCCATTCAGGAGGTGGAGTGCTCTTCAGTGGCATCGCTGCTTCCAATCTCGGCATGAACGTAGAGGTCATAACCAAGTGCGCTGCAGAGGATAAGCCCATATTCCAGAAGATCTTCACGCCAAGGTATGTGAAGTGCCCTTGAGGTCTAACGTTGGTTTACTCTCATACTATTACGTACTCTAGCGGTACAAAGGTGACGTTCCTACCTTCGGCAGCGACGACTTGTTGTGAGAACAACTATCCCAAGCCCAATTCGGATGAGCGGTGCGCTATTTGTTTTGAGCAATTCCTCTTTCCATACCAAGCTGATCACTGATTACTCTTACCTAGCATACAACGATTCCACGCTGTCGGAAGTCCCTTCACTGTAGACGATCTGAAGCACATAGAATCGACCATCGTGCACATTAATCCGCTCTCTTACGGCGAGTTTCCGGAGGAACTCATACCTAAAATCAAAGAAATCAATCCTAGCGTGAAGTACCTTGTGGCGGATGCTCAGGGCTTCATCAGGTACAGCCCTCTGTTATCTGTTTTGTCCTTAAGCCCTAGTTGACTGGTCCTCAGGCACATCGATATGAAGAACGGTGGCAAGATCTCTCACAAAGACTGGGCCGCAAAGGAGCAATACTTGAAGTATTTCGACTTGTTTAAGGTTGACGACAAGGAAGCCACTGTATTGACCGGTAGGCATCATCTGTTTGCCAGTGTGTTACTGCAACCACTTCTAACCAAGTTCTGAAGGGGAACCTGATATGAAACGAGCAATGCGCATCCTTCATGAAAAGGGCGCCAAAGTTGTACGTATTGGAGAGCACCAAAGATGACAGTTAGCTCACAGGGACGCACGCCAGGTTCTGGGTACCTACAACGCCGGTGTGCTTCTGTTTGACGGCAACGCGTTCTACGAGGCCAGCTTCGGTCCGTGGAAAGTTGAGGGACGAACAGGCAGAGGTATGCACA
>CDEZ01021245.1:0-11531 GCA_000826365.1 Acanthamoeba royreba | reverse complement strand
CGCACCTTTCTGGAGAAGCATGCGTGACAGAAATACTTAGTCTCGATGGCAATCCCTTCTCGTTCCTCCTTGGTACGCGGAGGAAGCTCGTGCTTGCTCGCATCTTCAAACCTAGAGCGCGTTTGTTTCATTGTCAGCCGCGTGCGATTAGGCATGCAGGAATAGCGCTATCGTACGCTCCAGTATCGAGATCGGCATGGAAGCGATAGAAAAGGGTGCCACTATCATCAAAGGTTGCGTGCTCGTGTCGTTCGGGTGGCATGAACATGACTTGAGCCTTTTTCACTAGTGACTTGAGCGCAAAGGTTTCGCAAATGTCGGAGAGGAAGAGCTCTTCGTCGCCACCCACTTCCTGCAAAATGGTCTCTCTTCCCTTAAGCATTCGTCGTGCGTGCAGGCCCGTAACACTCTTCTTGGTCTTGGTGTTCTTCTCCTCGAAGAGAGAGATGACTTTATAGACGTGGCACTGCTTTCCATCGATCTTGTCGGTCGCTGGGATCATAAGTTTGAAATTCTTTCCAGACTTAGCGGCGGCTTGATCGATGTAGACGAAGTCGCCTATTGCAATCTCCTCGGACTGGGGTTCGATCTCTTCTTCGGCCAATCCGACAGCACGTCTCAAAACACGTTCGTAGAACACTCTCTTCCTGTCCCCTTGTGTTAGCTCCTGTGTATGCGCGCCCACCCAGCTGAAATCGCTCGGTCGATACTTCGTGGGAGCAATCTCGTCCTTGAAGACATCCATCTCTTCATCATCCTCATCTTCATTGTTATCATTTTGAGTGTTTTCGATGCCTGATGCAGAACTTGAGGATGATGCACTAATGGGGCCACTGCGTGCCGCTAACCGCTGAAGCTTCTTCTCCGCTTCGCGTTCTGCAGCCATCTTCACCTCGCTCAGTACCTGTGAAAAGAAAGTAAGCCTTCTGCAAGAACGGACTCGACGGTTCGTACCTTCTCAGAGAAGAGCTGACGCGCGATCAAGCTGATCAAAGGTGTGACTGTTGCAGGTGTTCTCTCTAGCTTTTTGCCCTTGGCCGCCCTACGGACAGCCTCCGCTAATCGGTGATCAAACGTTATTAGTTAAGAGCGATCGACATCACCTAACACAGCGTACGTACAAGCCGCTCGCGCCGCCCTAGCAGCGTCCTTGCCACGTCCCTTTTTGCCCTTCTTCTTCTTATCGAGATCTTGGAAGAAAGGGAATTGGAGAATATCTTCTGTGTCGAGGTAACCCCACGCTTCATCGAATATATGATCAATATGGCGCACCAGATCCTTTTCCTGTTGTCGCGGATGGCCAACGTTAGTTAAATGATCAACAATTAGACTAGCATTGCGGTATGTACAGAAAATGAGGGAAATTCGCCAGCTGGATCTTGCAGCGTCTCCAACATCTTATCGTAAGAGATTGAAGGATCTTGGTTCATCTACGATACACATAGATAAATCGAGTCATTAATGGGTTTATCTACCGTGCTGCAAAATCCTCTTCAGTACGTACAATAAGAACAATTCGCTTCGCAATTTGATACTTCTGTAGGAATGGACGCCAAATGTGCTGATACTTGGCTGAGGGCTCGGCCAGCTTGTAGAAGGAATACTCAGTACGAAGCCAAACTGCGCCATCGGGATAGATGTCCCTGCATGATGGAAGAAATGATGAGACGCACTGTCTACATGTTTAAGAAAAGATGATGCGGACCAGTAAAATATGGTGGAGAGGGCAACGTGGAAGCCCGGCTTGTCTTTCTTGGGCTTGCCTGACTTTCCTTCTCCGTTATCATCGGGCGGTGTATCATACTCCTCCTCGCTGTCGTCGTCCTGCCATCCCTACTGCATAAGAATAGCAATCCATTTCAAATCGTGTCGGCGCGTACTTCCTCGACTTCATCTGAATACGGAACGGCTGTGCCAGACGCTCGCAGTTCCTCATTCCCGAGCGTCTTTTTCTTGTTATCGGAGACAGGGAGCATTGCTTCGAGAGAACATATTCTAGATCAAGCAAGGTCTCAGTTAGCAGGAGGCGCAAAACAAGGTAGACCAAAGGATACCTATTGTCCTCGGATATGTCGTAGATGGTGAAGTCGGTGAGCACGCGCCAGGGGTACTCTTCAATTTGACCAACTTCAGGAGCCGTAAATTCATCAATCAATTCTACGTTTGATTCCTCGATCTCCGTCTCCTCGTGCGCGTAGTGCTTTGACATATCAAGGTCCTGTCGAGACAGATGCGAATAGCCACTTGAGGGAAGATCCGACGAATGGCCATTGGAGCTGCCGCTCTCTTCTGTCCTTCTCTTTTTGTTCGTAGAATCCTCAACGACGGCGTCATCATCGCTTAAATCTACTTTTTCCTTGCCCTTACCCAACTTTTTCTTTCCTTTACCTTTAGGATCATCGTCGTCTGCTTCACTCTCACCATCTGAATCATATCGCTTTCGCTTCGCTTTCTTTCTTTCCTCTTCATTCTTCTGCCTTTCTTCCTCCTCTGCCTTCTTGTCCATCAGTTCGTTCAGCTTCTCCACGAACGGGGTAGTGAGTAGCACATTGCTAAGTTGTTCGTTCACCTGTCCTGTAGTTCTCATCAGCTCCTACCGTAAATATAGCATGTTACAGCGACGAAGTACCCAAGAAGTTTTGAATCTGATCGAGGATCCAGTCTCCATGCTCGAGAATGTCCTCTTCCGTGTATTGGCTGTTTGCTAGGTCGCCTTCTGGAATCACTTCCATCAGGTCTGCGCCTGGTGCAGGTGCTGGAGCATAGTTAATAATTTGCATCCTTTAGTGCTTTACATAAATGATTTACCTTGGGCGATGAGGCGTTTCATCACTTCTTCGTACGGAAGAGTGGAAACGCTCTCTTGCTTCACCAGGTTTACTATCTTGTGCGTCAGATCAACCTTTCTCTTGAATCGTGCCCAGTTGCTGACGTAGGCAGCTGCAGGCTGCAGTAGCTTGTAATACCCCTGAGAGAACGCACATTGCCATCAATACGCTGCAGCTCAAGCATACTGGCTTCAAAAGAAAGGGATTAGCTACCTGAGCGGTTTCAATGACTACAGCCGGTTGTGGCCCGTCATAGTGCACAGTCCACCGCTCAATGGCACGGAGCAGCACCTTCCCGAAAGGAGTGATCAAATCTGGATGAGTGTACAATCCACTCAACTTGGCATCAAGTGCTGACGTGGTCACATACCCGCTTGGACGAACGCTGACACTCATCACCAAGGTCCGAACCCACAAAACCATCCGCGGAGACAGAAGCCAACGCGAGTTCGCCCACTTCGTCGAGGCTGCTGACTCGCTCCCTCGTCCTGCTCTTGTCTTGGATGATCACGAAGAAGGAGAACTGGTCCAACGTACGATGCGCCTTGTCCGCTTCATCCGCGCCCTCAAAGCGGCCTATCTTGTGCACATCGAGCTCGCGTAGCCGAGTCTTGGAAGTTACCTTGGCCTTGGTCGCAGCAGAGGTCGTGCCCCGCTTCTTGGCAGATTTTGAATCCTTGCCCGTTGATCCCTGGTGAGTCACACATCCGAGATTAGTTGCCAATATTGTCTTCATCTAAAAATCAAATGTGCCATCTCGAAGGCCGGCACGTACATTTTTGGGGGCAAGAAAGGCTTCGATACCTCCTTGAGTCTTTCCATCTCCTTTCGATTTTTCCTTGGCCTGCTTGCTTTGGCTGGCCACTCGCCCCGACCGTCTCATCTTCCACCTAAATCGCCAATTGGCTGCTCTCGCTACTATGTTGATTTTGGCGGGAAAAGAGGAATTTTAAGCTTGTGTCACACGAAACGCTTTTGTGAAAGTGTAAATTTTGTAGCGAAAGAGAATGAAGAAACAACAAAATTTGTGCAGCAGTACGAAACGCCATTCAACAGCTGGCCGGGAGGTGAGACAACGGCTTGTTGAGGTCACGTTATGTGTTTAGATCTCCTGAGAGGGTCGCGAGCTGAGCTTTTGTACTTGATTGTTGGTCACTCGAAGACTGCCGCCTCTCCGCTTGGTCATGATGCTCTCGAATACCTCCTGCAATTCGTTGGTCTCGCCGTTGGTCGCCTTTCGCTGGATACCGTTCGTCGGGCAGGAGTCGTCCTTCTGCGCCGATGGTCGAGTTTGATTATTGGGCGATCGCGGTGAATTGCTAGTGGCGCGCTCTCCCTCCGCTGATGCTGTCAGTCGGATCAGCTGATTGCCGGATGCGACCCGGTTATTGCTCTCAGAGGAGCCTGACTTGTCGTGCTGAATCCGAACGCTGTGATTCTGTGGCTTGCCGTGCAAAGACATCACTTGATCACTACTTCGCACAAGCTGTCCGTTGGCCTCATGCTCAGCGGAGGTACTCGGCACCGCGCTCGATGCGGTGAATCTTCTCTTCAATTCGGACACGGAGGTACGGTCAGTCTGTGAGCCATCAGAAGGATCATACGAGCGGCCCTGCAAATGTTGGGTTAGATCTAAGAAGTCCCAAATCCGTGAGGGGTATTCGAAAGTGGCACCTCCTGATCGATGGTTCCAAAAATGTCATCCAGCGTCTGCGCCCTGGATCGAATATAGTGCCGCGGCAGCGAAACAGCCATTCCCTCCCTATGCAAGGTTTGAGAAGCGGTGGTTACAGAATGTGGCATGCGAAGTGGGCAAGTGATCGAGACGCGTACTTTCCCAACTTTTCTAGATGATGGACGTGAGTTCCCAAGCTGGTTAGGTGACCGTTATCTTCGTCATGGGTATCACCATAGTTTTCATGAAGCCACTGGTAAGTCGAGCCGCCGAATAAGATCGAGTTGCGCTTCCGTCGAGCGACAAGCTCCTTCTGCTTACGCTTGAACTCTTCGAGCGCCGCGTTCTCGTCTACCTTGTGTTTCAAAAACTCAACTCGGCCGGCACCACTCAGCCTGCGTGGTCCGAGAGATGAGACCTGGCCCACTTGCGAACCGCCGCTGGCAGGTGCTGGTGAGTCTCTGCTCGGTTTGGCTGGTTTGGCGGACCCGGTGGCTGCCCCGTTGACCGTCGAATGTACAATTGCCGCGTCCACTCTCCCACCCTGATCCGCCTTCCTGTCCTCGTCCTTTACAGATCCATTTACACTCTCCTTCACATCTCCCGTCGTGCTCTGCGTAGTTGCCACTACACCGACTACAGCACCGCAGGTAGTAAGGTCTACCTGCGGAGGCTGAAGTGTCGAACCGCCTGCTTGATCCGCAGGTGCTAGTGCCACCGATATCGCTTCCCCTTCTGGCGCTGCCGGCTCGGATGAAGGTGCCTTGTCCTGGTGTTGTACATCGGCGTTAGCGAGTATCGCTGAGGCCGAAAGCTTGTCCATAAGCCCTTCCTTAACGCCTTCCGGCGATCCTACTGAGTTCTCCTCTGCGGCGAGGAGTGCTTGCTGTGTTTCTCTTTGCGAGGCTTCTTCGCCGTTGTGGCGATGTTTTGTTTCCTTCTTTCGCCCCTTGCTTCTTCGTTTCTGCTTACGCTGAGCCTCCGGTACCACTGATGGCGCTAGGGTAACTTGAGTCGGCTCGCTTGCAACCTCCGGGACCTTCTGTTTAGTGTTGTCCTGTTTTTCTGTCACTTGAGTTTCCTTGCCCTCTTCTCTTCTTCTCCTCCTCCTCTTCTTCTTCTTCTCCTCCTCCTTCTCACTCTCCTCCTTCATCTTCTTCCTCTTCTCCTCTTTGTGCTTCTGCGGCCGCTTTTCCTCACGTTGTTCTTTATCCACTCCCTTCGCCTTAATCTTTTTCTTCTTGGTCTTATCCTTGACCTTAGTCTTAGCCTTCGTCTTTTCCTTCGTCTTGGTTTTCGTCGTGATAATCTGCCTTCCATCTGATTCCTTTTCCTTCGCTTTCTGCTCATTCTCCTTCCGCTCTTCCTTCTTCCGCTCTCTCTCCTTTCGCTCCTTCTTCTCCTTTTCCTCGAGCTCTTTCGCCTTGCGCTCGCTTTCCTTCTGTTCCTTCTCCTTCTGCTTCTTCTCTCTCTTCTTTTCCTCAATTTCTTGCTTGTTCTTTCGCTCCTTCAACTCCTTCTCTGCTTGTTCTTGCCTTTCCCTATCTTTCGCCCTCCGCTCCTCTTCCTTAGCCTTGACTTTCTCTTCTTTAGCCTTCATCCTTTCAGCTTTCCTCTTTTCTCGTAGTTCCTTCTTCTCTTTCTTCTCCGCTTCCTTATCTCTGACCTTCTTACTCGTGTCTCGTTTCGCCTTAGCCTCGCTTTCTCGTTTACTCTTCTTCTCGTTACGCTTCTTGCCTTTCTTCTGTGTATCTGATTCCACTTCCTTCCGATTCTCTTGAGAATCAAGCTGTCTATCTCTCGCTTCCCCTTCACCCACATGCTGCTCTTCATTTGTCCCTTTCTCTCGATATTGCTTCTCGACTTGTCCCGTTACCGTTCCCAGATCCTCGTGACCTCGCTCTTCTTGTCCCTCATTCTTTCTCTCTGGTAGCTCTTGCTTCTCCCTCAATGCTGGCGTATCAACGTCGCTCTCCGCACGAGCTGAGAGCGTATCGCTGCCCTCAGGGCCCTTCCTATGTCTCCGTCGTTTTTTAGTGCGCTTGGGCGAGTTGTTGCCGATCTGTATGCCATCCGAACTCACATCCAGGCCTTCGATAGCCTCGCGCATGGTTTTCCTCTTGTGGGAAATCGACTTGGTGAGCTCTCTGGCTCCCTTTCCATCTTCCTTGGTGACCAGAACGAGAGGTTCCGAGTTTCCGATGACCACCATCACTTCGCTTCCGCTATCCTTCGTTACCACCACCACATCGCTGCCACTGCTCGCGTCCTTGATGGGAATCTCATCGTCGGTCTCAATATCCGCATCCTTGCCTCTTTCATGCTCCTCAACCTCCGTATCTGTCTCCGGTTCCCACAAGGGGTTGATGTGCCGTAATCGCTTAATCATACGTTGATTCTTGAGATCAAGTTGGCGATTCTGATCCTCCAGCTCGGCCAGCTTCGTTCGGAGGTCAATCACCTCTCCGGCGAGTTCCCTTGAGTTCGCATGAATAGATACTTTGTTAGTCACAGTGTCCCCTTTGAATTCTCTCGAAGAAGGTTTCAATACCGAATGATGCGGATGGCTGCAGCATTGGCATGAGTAGCAACGAAGTCTTGCTCGGGAACGGATGGAGAAGAAGGGGCGGCTTTCTTCTTGGTCCGGATAGTGGCCACCTAATCAAGCACAACAGTGAGCCGATAAAACCAGATAATATCATGAGATTGCTGCAACAAATCGTACATTGACCAGTCGGCGCGAAGGCACTTTGAAGTTGTTCAGCACGCGTGATCGCTTGCCAGTGGGTGACGAGGCTTGCTTGGATTGCTGCAGTACGGAGGCTGCTGTTATAGCGACAGTGGTAGGCTGCAAAGAAGCGCGATTTAGATGGGGATCCGAAGTCCATATGCAAAATCGTGTAACAAAGAGGAACTTACGTGTTGGGCGTTGTGGTATCCATTTTGCGTTGGCGTAGAGGAAAGGGAGGGTTGTGAAACCGACAACGGAGCTGAGAGATGTCCTTGTGGCGGCGATGGCGACGAAGAAGAAAGGAAATTATGAGAAAGAGAAGAGTGAGCGAGTGGCGATGAAGACGCCACAGGCAGCACGCCATTGCGCTCAAAGTAAGCCGAGAGTTGCGTCAAGGCTCGATTTCGACGAGGCGAGTTCGTTAGGAGAGCTACCGAGCTCGAATGAGACATTGTTGATGGAGATGTTCTGCATTAGATGGAGGTCAGCAATTACTTTTTCGCTGCACTAAGTGAAGCTGGAATAAGTACGATAATTGACTATCCACAGAGAGAGTTCGGGTTTTGTTAGCACCACTACTATTGAGTAATGTGGTACCACTTGAAACCATCCAGTTGGGCGTGGAAGAAGAGTTGTCCTTTGAAGTAGATGAGGTGGGAACCAATTCCTCCTCCTGTGAAACAAAAGAGCATTAACTCTGACTCAGTAGGACAATTGGTATTGGAAAGCCGCACTATGAGCAGGGCGAAGAATCGATTAAGTGATGGTGCATACGATGCCACAAAGGCATTGAGTGCCGGCATGGACAAGTACTCCTGTATCCAGCATTCGTATCAGCGCATAGGGCCACATGTTCATTCCCCTAAACTACATACCTCTTTCGCGCCGAACTCACCGCCAGTTGACACCGTCTGCAGTAACTTGGACAGCAGAATCAGCGAACGGCCAGCCACGATAGACGGCATATCTGACAAGAAGGAATGTGTTACGGTAAGTACGTCAGCTGCAGCAGAGAGGCCTGACGTGCGTACCCTTGCATACACCGTAGTAATTGGGAGTTGCAAGAGCGGGACACAAGAAACGAAGGAAAAAGAAACCACTTAACACCATATTGACCTCTTCTGGGAACCGTTGTTTGATCTCTGACCCCAGGTAACAGAATACTCGCCGCATTAGGCTGCAGGTGAAGAGAGCATGTGCGTGAGCAAGAAGATACTAGAACCGATCCAAGGCTAGACGTACATAGGGATTGAATTAAGAGAACAGCAGATGTGCTCCACCATCTGCTTCGCTGTACAGAGCAGCTTTGTGAGGTTGGCCTCCACCTTGTAGAGGTCCGGTTCTCTGTGCGGATCGACCTCAAAGCAAAGATCGTTTTTACATATATTGGACACGAATGGGTAGAGTGTGCGCTGCAAGTATGGTTCGCCCTCCCTGATGATTCCACACCAATATCGTTAGCTCCTGTTTCGGCGATCACAAGCCATTCCACCGCATACTCGTACCTGAACATCCACGACGACATCAGCTGGGTGGCTGTGCTGCCCTCACGGAAGAACGAGGAGATCGACAGCTTCTCCGTCTCTGGAGACAGCGAGGAGCCCGATATGAGGAAGAGAGCCTTGGCTGTAACGACCGAATGTACATTCGAATGGAACAGGACAACACGAACATCGACATGGCGGTGAGCAATGTCACGATCATGATACCATCAGCGCTTCAGGGCTCGCCATGAAGGCAAAGCAAGTCAAGAAGAAGGTAGGCGCACCCGTGAAGTTGGTGATCTCCTGATAGATGGCCTGCCGCAACAGCGGGTAAATGTGATTGTGCGTCTCACAGATGGTCAATACCGCTTGGATCTTTTAAGATTAATTAATACATCACAAATTCGCATTAGCCCCCAACAAAAAACACAGAAAATAACAACACACATCAAGATGAAGAGGATATATACGTACAAGCACATCATTGTCTTCCACATGCCGCACGGCTTCCATGGCCATCAGGAGCACGTCATAGCGCTCCTCCAAGATGAGCTACATTGATTTGGGGAGTTAGTGCACCATGGGGAATGCATTCAAGTAGATAGAGATTAGATAAATTTAATTTGAAAAAGTGTAAGCTAATTGATTAATGGATTTGCGGGGAAGCCACCGAGAGAAAACAAAAAGAGAAAAGAAAACAAACAAAAAGCTGCTGCGGCAGAGAAAAAAGGGACTAATGGATGGGTTAGGGTGGGTAAAGGCAAAGCAGAGTGTAGGTAACAACAGTACCTCTTCGAGCTTGGCGAAGGCGTCTTCAGGACGCATACGGCTGAGCTTGCTGTCCGTTTTGTCGTCATGCTGGCCGGACGTCCCGCCAGAAACCCAGGTCGCCCGAGGGGACAGTACGTGCTGTATGGGCACCGAAAGGTGCCCTGATGAATCCATCATCATGTGTCTCCCGGTTTCCTATCTCTCCTCCTCTTCCACTCCACTGCGTTCCCACCTCGTTCTGTATCCCGTGCAACACCTGGTTGAAGAGTTTCTCTAAGCTGCACTACCTTCCAGTCTTCGCCTGCGCGCATTCATCCGGCAACCTCTTCGCTGCCCTTTACAAGATCGCTCTCCTTCTTCACGAGAGGCTTCTCTCCTCGTTCCTTCAACCCACCTCTCCTCTGTCTCTCTCTCTTACGTCCTCGGTGTCTATTTATCAGAACGATCCACGGCAACACCTCTGGCCGTTCTTCGGCCGGTCGCAGTCGTCCGTCGTCCCTTCTTCCACTTCAACGGCCGTATTTCCTGATTTGTATTTGCCTTGATTTGGAATGTTGTCGACAACAACCCTTGCCTGTACTTGCGGGAGCCAAAACAGAGCTTAGCCCGGAAGCCGTTGAAAGGCAGTTAGCTCAGTCAACTTGCTTGTTCCTCAGCGCCCGGGCTTGGAATGGATATCTGTGTTTCACTCATATCGGTGCCATTTCCTGATATGGCTCGTCGATGGTTTGACCGTGCGCAGAGAAGGAAGGTAGATGGAACCCAATCCCACGTTGCCGGTACCGAAGAGAAGTATCTACATGTTTTCCATTCATTCTGAGAGTAACTATATAGTTACTAGCCAGCCTCTCCTTCACTGGCAAGAAGGTAGATGGCAATCATGGCCAAGAGAATGCCGGCTGCCTTACGTAGTGTCATTCCCTCACCGAGGAGCACCACGCCTAGCACTGCTGGCACAATGATGTAAAGAGCAGTGACCGGCCCCAGCACGCTCACACTCATGCCCATACTGGAAAGCTAAAACAAAGAGCGTGTCAGAAAGCGCATGTCATCTCATCAGCCGTAGCAACATCCATTCCTCCTTGAATAGAAGGCGCACCTTGAAGAAGCCAACGTCGGCCCACGTGAAGAGGAGTCCAGAGACCATGCACACGACGTGGTTGCGATTGAATGACCGGAAATTTTGTTGTGGTAGGAAAGGCATTGTGCACAGAAGGAACCCTCTACACGTACACCAACAGTCCTTGTTAGCCAGCAATATCATTTCGAATTGAAACAATATTATTTTATTTAAACATGGAATGATTATTGTTATATGTTTTGCATTTTTGGTACGAATTATTAAAAAAAGATGAAGTTGCTCGGGAAACGTACATGATGTTGTAGATGAGAGAGGCCCTGAAGGAAGCTCGTTGCCCGACGTAACCCATAAGGAAGGTGGACATGCCCCAGCCCAGGAAGCACACCACCATGCAACCCGCCACCATCCATCGTTGTGGAAGCCACCCTCCTCCTCCGCCTCTTGCTTGTATGTGTTGTTGTGGTTTCATGGAGAGTTCCTCCGTGCCGCCCATCTTGTGGGATACATCCCCTAGAGGCCCAGCGGAGGGTACGGAGACCATGCCCGCGTCTGTCCCGCCACAGCCTTGTCCCTTGCTTCGCATGTTGGCACGTCTCCACAAGTGAAAGAGTACGAGGTTGGGGTGACATAACATATTTGAATTGCTTTTCGAAACGATTTCAATTTTCCGAAAGAGGGCAGAGCTTAGAGGGGAATGACCGAAGGCACATGAAACTGGCCCTTCTCCCATCGACCATCGCGCAAGACGGTACCATCACTGAGCGATGCCTCTTTTCCCTCACCGTGTTGCATTCCGTCGCGCCACTCGCCTTGGTACTCCTTGCTGCCGTGATCGAATACCAGTCGGCCCCTCCCGGATTGCTTTCCTCGTCGCCACTCACCCTCATACTGATCACCGTTGGCCTTGATGAGCTTGCCTCGACCTTCGGGTACATCATTACTAAACTGTCCTTCATACACG
>CDEZ01021244.1:0-11550 GCA_000826365.1 Acanthamoeba royreba | reverse complement strand
CGCACCTTTCTGGAGAAGCATGCGTGACAGAAATACTTAGTCTCGATGGCAATCCCTTCTCGTTCCTCCTTGGTACGCGGAGGAAGCTCGTGCTTGCTCGCATCTTCAAACCTAGAGCGCGTTTGTTTCATTGTCAGCCGCGTGCGATTAGGCATGCAGGAATAGCGCTATCGTACGCTCCAGTATCGAGATCGGCATGGAAGCGATAGAAAAGGGTGCCACTATCATCAAAGGTTGCGTGCTCGTGTCGTTCGGGTGGCATGAACATGACTTGAGCCTTTTTCACTAGTGACTTGAGCGCAAAGGTTTCGCAAATGTCGGAGAGGAAGAGCTCTTCGTCGCCACCCACTTCCTGCAAAATGGTCTCTCTTCCCTTAAGCATTCGTCGTGCGTGCAGGCCCGTAACACTCTTCTTGGTCTTGGTGTTCTTCTCCTCGAAGAGAGAGATGACTTTATAGACGTGGCACTGCTTTCCATCGATCTTGTCGGTCGCTGGGATCATAAGTTTGAAATTCTTTCCAGACTTAGCGGCGGCTTGATCGATGTAGACGAAGTCGCCTATTGCAATCTCCTCGGACTGGGGTTCGATCTCTTCTTCGGCCAATCCGACAGCACGTCTCAAAACACGTTCGTAGAACACTCTCTTCCTGTCCCCTTGTGTTAGCTCCTGTGTATGCGCGCCCACCCAGCTGAAATCGCTCGGTCGGTATCTCGTCGTGGCAACCTCGTCCTTGAAGACATCCATCTCTTCTTCATCTTCCTCTTCATTATTACCATTTTGAGCTATTCGTTCTTCGATGCCTGATGCAGAACTTGAGGATGATGCCGTGATGGGACCACTGCGTGCCGCTAATCGCTGAAGCTTCTTCTCTGCTTCGCGTTCTGCAGCCATCTTCACCTCACTAAGCACCTGCGAAAAGACGGTAAGCTTCACGCAAGATCGGACTTGACGGCTCCGCACCTTCTCAGAGAAGAGCTGGCGCGCGATCAAACTGATCAAAGGTGTGACTGTTGCAGGTGTTCTCTCTAGCTTTTTGCCCTTGGCAGCCCTACGAACAGTCTCAGCTAAACGGTGACTTGATTAGTTGAGATCGATATCACTACACAGAGAGTGTACGTACAGGCTGCTCGTGCCGCCCTAGCGGCGTCCTTGCCCCGTCCCTTTTTGCCCTTCTTCTTCTTATCGAGCTCTTGGAAGAAAGGGAATTTGAGGATATCCTCTGTGTCGAGGTAACCCCACGCTTCATCGAATATATGGTCAATATGGCGCACCAGATCCTTCTCCTGTTATCGAAGATGGCCAACGTTCAGTTAAGGACCAACAATAGGCTTGTGGTGATGTACAGAAAATGAGGGGAATTCGCCAGCTGGATCTTGCAGCGTCTCCAACATCTTATCATACGAGATCGAAGGATCTTGGTTCATCTACGGTAGATAAAAGTATGGTCATTTCCATTAGCCTCTGCCGTTCGGAGCAAACATCATCAGTACGTACAATAAGAACAACCCGCTTCGCAATTTGATACTTCTGCAAGAATGGACGCCAGATGTGCTGATACTTTGCCGAGGGTTCGGCCAGCTTGTAAAAGGAATACTCAGTACGAAGCCAAACTGCGCCATCGGGATAGATGTCCCTGTATGATACAAGAAATGATGAGTACGCGCTATCTACATGCAAAATGAGGATTAGGACCAGTAAAATATGGTAGAGAGGGCAACGTGGAAGCCTGGCTTGTCTTTCTTGGACTTGCCTGACTTTCCTTCACCGTCTTCATCGGGTGGCGTATCATACTCCTCCTCGCTCTCGTCATCCTGTCACCCAGGGTACTGAATCAGCGTATGTCCATTCAAATCGTATCGGAGCGAGCTTACTTCCTCAACTTCATCTGAATAAGGAACAGCTGTGCCAGACGCTCGCAGTTCCTCGTTCCCGAGCATCTTTTTCTTACCATCAGAGACGGGGAGCATTGTTTCGAGAGAACATATTCTAGATCAAGGCATGTCCAAGTTAGCATTACGCGCAAAGGTAAACCCAAGTATACCTATTGTCCTCAGATATGTCATAGATGGTGAAGTCCGTGAGCACGCGCCAGGGGTACTCTTCAGTTTGGCCGACTTCAGGAGCCGTAAATTCGTCAATCAACTCAACGTTTGATTCCTCGATTTCGGTTTCCTCGTGCGCGTAGTGCTTTGACAGATCAAGGTCCTGTCGGGACAGATGTGAATAGCCGCTTGAGGGAAGATCCGACGAATGGCCGTTGGAGCTGCCGCTCTCTTTGGTCCTTCTCTTTTTGTTACTTGACTCCTCAACAACGGCGTCATCATCGCTCGAGTCTAACTTTTCCTTCCCCTTACCCGTCTTTTTCTTTCCTTTACCTTTTGGATCGTCGTCATCGTCACCTTCACCATCGGAATCGTATCTCTTCCGTTTCGTTTTCTTTCTTTCCTCTTCATTCTTCCGCCTTTCTTCCTCCTCTGCCCTCTTGTCCATCAGTTCGTTCAGCTTCTCCACGAACGGGGTAGTGAGTAGCACATTGCTAAGTTGTTCGTTCACTTGTCCTGTACTTCTCGTCAGCTCCTACCGTTAACATAACATATCACACTGGCGAAGTACCCAAGAAGTTTTGTATCTGATCGAGTATCCAGTCCCCATGCTCTAGAATGTCCTCTTCCGTGTACTGGCTGTTTGCTAGGTCGCCTTCTGGAATCACTTCCATCAGGTCTGCGCTTGGTGCAGGCGCTGGAGCATCTAACTGAAGATGAGTAAATGATTGTTACGATCATTTACTGCCGAACATAATGGCTCACCTTGAGCGATGAGGCGTTTCATCACTTCTTCGTACGGAAGAGTGGAAACACTTTCTTGCTTCACCAGGTTTACAATCTTGTGCGTCAGATCAACCTTTCTCTTGAATTGTGCCCAGTTGCTGGCGTAGTCAGATGCAGGCTGCAGTAGCTTGTAATAACCCTGCAAGAAGGTACATTGCCGTCAATACGCGGCAACCCAAACTATGCTTAGAGAAGGGAATCGTTACCTGAGCAGTCTCAATGACCACAGCCGGTTGTGGCCCGTCATAGTGCACAGTCCACCGCTCAATGGCACGGAGCAGCACCTTCCCGAAAGGAGTGAGTACACAATCCATTCAACTACATCAAGTGCTGGCATGGTCCCATACCCGCTTGGACGAGCGCTGGCACTCATCACCAAGGTCCGAACCCACGAAACCATCCGCGGAGACAGAGGCCAGCGCGAGTTCGCCCACTTCGTCAAGGCTGCTGACCCGCTCCCTCGTCCTGCTCTTGTCCTGGATGATCACGAAGAAGGAGAACTGGTCCAACGTACGATGCGCCTTGTCCGCTTCGTCCGCGCCCTCAAAGCGGCCTATCTTGTGCACGTCGAGCTCGCGTAGCCGAGTCTTGGAAGTTGCCTTGGCTTTGGTCGCGGCAGTGGTGGTGCCCCGCTTCTTGCCAGGCTTTGAATCCTCGGCTGTCGATGCCTGGCCAGTCCAATCCAACATTAGCTACACACAATCGCATGCAAAATCAAATGTCTGCCATCCCGAAGCCGCGCACGTACATTGGTGGCAAGGAAGGCCTCGATGCCTCCTTTCGATTTTTCCTTGACCTGCTTCTTTCCTTGGCCGACCACTCGCCCCGACCGGCGCATCTTCTCCGCCCAAATCGCCAATCAATTTTGAGGCGAAGTACGTAGAAGCAGTAATGTCGTTTTTGGCGGGAAAAGAGGAATTTCAAACTTGTGCCAACCAAAACGGTTTTGCGAAAGTGTAAATTTTGTATCGTGTGGCGAACCAACAAAATTTTGTACAGCAGGCCCAACAGTGGGCAGGGAGGTAACTGTTAAGGTGTCACCGAGTGTTTAGACTTCCTGAGAGGGTTGCGAGCTGAGCTTTTGTACTTGATTGTTCGTCACTCGAAGACTGCCGCCTCTCCGCTTGGTCATGATGCTCTCGAATACCTCCTGCAATTCGTTCGTCTCGCCGTTGGTCGCCTTCCGCTGAATACCGTTCGTCGGGCAGGAGTCGTCCTTATGCGCTGATGGTCGAGTTTGATTGCTCGGCGATCGCGGTGAGTAGATGGAATTGCTAGTGGCGCGCTCTCCCTCAGCTGATGCCGTCAGTCGGGTCAGCTGACCGCCGGATCCGAACCGAGGGGATGATAGACCGCCAACATGTTTGCTCTCGGAGAAGCCTGACTTGTCGTCCTGAATCCGAACGCTGTGATTCTGTGGCTTGACAGGGCTGTCGGACTTGGCGTGCAAAGACATCACCTGATCACTGCTTCGCACGAGCTGTCCATTGGCCTCATGCTCGGCGGAAGTACTCGGCATCGCGCTCGACGCGGTGAATCTTCTCTTCAATTCAGACACGGAGGTACGGTCAGTTTGTGAGCCGTCAAGAGGATCGTACGAGCGGTCCTGCAAGGTGAAGTGAGATATGAAGTCCTAATCCGCGAAGAGTTTTCTAAGGTGGTACCTCCTGATAGGGAGCGATGGTTCCAAAAATGTCATCCAGCGTCTGTGCCCTGGATCGGATATAGTTCCGCGGCAGCGAAACAGCCATTCCCGAGCCCTCCCTGCGATGGATGAGAAGCGGCGGTTACAGAATGTAGCGTGCAGTGAGGTAAGTGATCGAGACACGTACTTTCCCATCTTTTCTAGATGATGGGTAACGTGAGTTCCCAAGCTGGTTAGGTGACCGTTATCTTCATCATTGGTATCATCATAGATTTCATGTAGCCACTGGTAAGTCGAGCCGCCGAACAAGATCGAGTTGCGCTTTCGTCGAGCGACAAGCTCCTTCTGCTTACGCTTGAATTCTTCGAGCGCCGCGTTCTCGTCTACCTTGTGTTTTAGGAACTCAACTCGACCGGCACCACTCAGCTTACGTGGTCCAAGAGACGAGACCTGGGCTACTTGCGAACCGCTGGCAGGTGCTGATGCGTCTCTGATCGGTTTGGCTGGTTTGGCTGGCTCGGTGGCTGCCCCGTTGACCGTCGAATTTACAATTGCCGCGTCCACTGTCCCACCCTGATCCGCCTTCTTGTCCTCATCCTTTACAGATCCATTTACACTCTCCTTCACATCTCCCGTCGCGCTCTGCGTACTTGCCGCATCGACCGCTACCATCGCCATCCCCACAGCACTGCAGGTGGTAAGGTCTGATCCTACCCGCGGAGACTGAAATGTAGAACCAACTACCTGATCTGCAGGTGCTTGTGCCACCGATATCGCTTCCCCATCTGGCGCCGCTGGCTCGGGCGAAGGTGGTTTATCCTGGTGTTGTGCATCGGTATTGGCGAGTATCACTGAGGGCGAAAGCTTGTCCATTCCCCCCTCCTTAACGTCTCCCGGCGATCCTACTGAGTTCTTCTCCTCTGTGGCGAGAATGAGTGCTTGCTGTGTCTCTCTTTGCGAGGCTTCTTCCCGGTTGCGACGCTGTTTCTTTTCCTTCTTCTTTCGCCCCTTGCTTCTTCGTTTTTTCTTGAGCTGGGCCACTGGTACCTCTGGTGGCGCTACCATAACTTGAGTCTGCTCGCTTTCAACCCCCGTTACCCTCTTCTTCTTTTTCTTTCGTCGCTGTTTGGTGTTGTCCTGCTTTTCTGTCACTTGAGTTTCCTTGCCCTCTTCTCTTCTCCTCCTCTTCTTCTTCTCCACCTCATTCTCACTCTCCTTCCTCTTCTTCCTCTTTTCCTTTTTGTGCTTCTTTTCCCGCTTTTCCTCATGTCGTTCTTTATCAACTCCCTCCACCTTAATCTGCATCTTCTTGGTCTTATCCCTGACCTCCTTCTTCGCCTTCGTCTTTTCCTTGGTCTTGGTTTTCGTGATTGTCCGCCTGCCATCAGGTTCCTTCTCCTTCGCTTTCCGCTCGTTCTCCTTCCGCTCGTTCTCCTTCCGCTCCTTCTTCTCCTTTTCCTCGAGTTCTTTCGCTTTGCGCTCGCTTTCCTTCTGTTCCTTCTCCCTCTGCTTCTTCTCTCTCTTCTTTTCCTCGATTTCTTGCTTGTTCTTTCGCTCCTTCAATTCTTTCTCTGCTTGCTCTTGCCTCTCTCTATCTTTCGCCCTCCGCTCCTCTTCCTTAGCCTTGGCCTTCTCTTCTTTAGCTTTCATCCTTTCAGCTTTCCTCTTTTCTCGTAGTTCCTTCTTCTCTTTCTTCTCTGCTTCCTTGTCTCTGACCTTCTTACTTGTATCTCGTTTCGCCTTAGCCTCGCTTTCTCGTTTACTCTTCTTCTCGTTCTTCCCTTTCTTCTGTGTATTTGATTCCACTTCTTTCCTACTCTCTTGGGGATCAAGCTCTCTGTCTCTCGTTTCCACTTCACCTACATTCTGCTGCTCTTCATTTGTCTCTTTCTCTCGATATTGCCTCTCGGCCTGTCCCGCCATCCCCATATCCTCGTGACCTCGCTCTTCTTGCCTCTTATTCTTTCTCTCTGGTAGATCCTTTTGCTCTTGTTTATCCCTCAATACTGGTGTATCAGCGTCGCTCTCTGCGCGAACTGAGGGCGTATCGCTGCCCTCATTCCTATGTCTCCGTCGCTTTTTAGTGCGCTTGGGCGATTTGTTACCGATTTGGACGCCATCCGAACTCACGTCCAGGCCTTCGATCGCCTCGCGCATGGTTTTCCTCTTGTGGGATACCGACTTGGTGAGCTCTCTGCCTCCCTTTCCGTCTTCCTTGGTGAGCAGAACGAGGGGCTCCGAGTTTCCGATAACCACCATCACTTCACTTCCACTTTCCTTCGTTACCACCACTACATCGCTGCCACTGCTTGCGTCCTTGGTGGGAACCTCTTCGTCGGTCTCAATATCCGCCTTCTTGCCTCTTTCATGCTCCTCAACCTCCGTGTCTGTCTCCGGTTCCCACAAGGGGTTGATATGCCGTAATCGCTTAACCATGCGTTGATTCTTAAGAGCAAGTTCCCGATTTTGATCCTCTAGCTCGGCCAGCTTCGTTCGGAGGTCAATCACCTCTCCGGCGAGTTCCCTTGAGTTCATGTGAATAGATGCTTTGTTAGTCAGTGGTTCCTTTTGAATTCTAAAAGATGACGATCTCAATACCGAATGATGCGGATTGCTGCAGCGTTGGCGTGAGTAGCAACGAAATCTTGCTCGGGAACGGATGGCGATGAAGGGGCAGCTTTCTTCTTGGTTCGGATTGTGGCCACCTAATCAAGCACAACAGTGAGCGGATAAAACCAAGTAAAATCCTGAGATTGCTTTTGACAAATCTTACATTGACCAGCCGACGCGAAGGCACTTTGAAGTTGTTCAGCACGCGTGATCGCTTGCCATGAGTGGGTGACGAGGCTTGCTTGGATTGCTGCAGTACGGAAGCTGCCGTTATAGCGACAGTAGTAGGCTGCCAAGAAGCGCGATTTAGATACCCGAAGCAGACTCAAAATCGCTCAATAAAAAGGAACTTACGTTTTGGGCGCTGTGGTATCCATTTTGTGTTGGCGTAGAGGAAAGGGAGGGTGGTTGTGAAACTGACAACGGAGCTGAGAGATGTCCTTGTGGCGGCGATGGCGACGAAGAAGAAAGGAAATTGTGAGAAAGAGAAGAGTGGGCAAGTGGCGATGAAGATGCCACAGGTAGCACGCCATTGCGCTCAAAGTAAGCCGAGAGCTGCGTCAAGGCTCGATTTCGACGAGGCGAGTTCGTTAGGAGAGCCACCGAGCTCGAAAGTGACATTGTTGATGGTGATGTTCTGCATGAGATGCAGGTCAGCGATCTACACTACGCTGCACCAAGGGAAGTCAGAAATAAGTACGATAATTGACTATCCACAGAGAGAGTTCGGGTTTTGTTAGCGCCACTACTATTGAGTAATGTGATGCCACTCGAAACCATCCAATTGGGCGTGGAAGAAGAGATGTCCTTCGAAGTGGATGAGGTGGGAACTAATTCCTCCTCCTGTGAAACAAAAGGGTATTAACTCTGGCTCAGAAAGACAATTGACAAGGAAAGCCGCACTATGAGCAGGGCGAAGAATCGATTGAGTGATGGTGCATACGATGCCACAAACGCATTGAGCGCGGGCATGGACAAGTACTCCTGCATCCAGCTTGTGTATCAGCACATAGGTTCACATGCTCATTACCCTAAACTACATACCTCCTTCGCACCGAACTCACCACCGGTTGACACCGTCTGAAGTACCTTGGACAGCAGAATCAGCGAACGACCAGCCACGGTAGACGGCATATCTGACAGGAAGGAATAGGCCACGGTTAGTACGTCAGCTGCTGCAGATTGGCCCGACGTGCGTACCCTTGCATACACCGTAGTAGTTGGGAGTTGCAAGAGCGGGACACAAGAAACGAAGGAAAAAGAAACCACTTAACACCATATTGACCTCTTCTGGGAACCGTTGTTTGATCTCTGACCCCAGGTAACAGAATACTCGCCGCATTAGGCTGCAGGTGAAGAGAGCATGTGCGTGAGCAAGAAGATACTAGAACCGATCCAAGGCTAGACGTACATAGGGATTGAATTAAGAGAACAGCAGATGTGCTCCACCATCTGCTTCGCTGTACAGAGCAGCTTTGTGAGGTTGGCCTCCACCTTGTAGAGGTCCGGTTCTCTGTGCGGATCGACCTCAAAGCAAAGATCGTTTTTACATATATTGGACACGAATGGGTAGAGTGTGCGCTGCAAGTATGGTTCGCCCTCCCTGATGATTCCACACCAATATCGTTAGCTCCTGTTTCGGCGATCACAAGCCATTCCACCGCATACTCGTACCTGAACATCCACGACGACATCAGCTGGGTGGCTGTGCTGCCCTCACGGAAGAACGAGGAGATCGACAGCTTCTCCGTCTCTGGAGACAGCGAGGAGCCCGATATGAGGAAGAGAGCCTTGGCTGTAACGACCGAATGTACATTCGAATGGAACAGGACAACACGAACATCGACATGGCGGTGAGCAATGTCACGATCATGATACCATCAGCGCTTCAGGGCTCGCCATGAAGGCAAAGCAAGTCAAGAAGAAGGTAGGCGCACCCGTGAAGTTGGTGATCTCCTGATAGATGGCCTGCCGCAACAGCGGGTAAATGTGATTGTGCGTCTCACAGATGGTCAATACCGCTTGGATCTTTTAAGATTAATTAATACATCACAAATTCGCATTAGCCCCCAACAAAAAACACAGAAAATAACAACACACATCAAGATGAAGAGGATATATACGTACAAGCACATCATTGTCTTCCACATGCCGCACGGCTTCCATGGCCATCAGGAGCACGTCATAGCGCTCCTCCAAGATGAGCTACATTGATTTGGGGAGTTAGTGCACCATGGGGAATGCATTCAAGTAGATAGAGATTAGATAAATTTAATTTGAAAAAGTGTAAGCTAATTGATTAATGGATTTGCGGGGAAGCCACCGAGAGAAAACAAAAAGAGAAAAGAAAACAAACAAAAAGCTGCTGCGGCAGAGAAAAAAGGGACTAATGGATGGGTTAGGGTGGGTAAAGGCAAAGCAGAGTGTAGGTAACAACAGTACCTCTTCGAGCTTGGCGAAGGCGTCTTCAGGACGCATACGGCTGAGCTTGCTGTCCGTTTTGTCGTCATGCTGGCCGGACGTCCCGCCAGAAACCCAGGTCGCCCGAGGGGACAGTACGTGCTGTATGGGCACCGAAAGGTGCCCTGATGAATCCATCATCATGTGTCTCCCGGTTTCCTATCTCTCCTCCTCTTCCACTCCACTGCGTTCCCACCTCGTTCTGTATCCCGTGCAACACCTGGTTGAAGAGTTTCTCTAAGCTGCACTACCTTCCAGTCTTCGCCTGCGCGCATTCATCCGGCAACCTCTTCGCTGCCCTTTACAAGATCGCTCTCCTTCTTCACGAGAGGCTTCTCTCCTCGTTCCTTCAACCCACCTCTCCTCTGTCTCTCTCTCTTACGTCCTCGGTGTCTATTTATCAGAACGATCCACGGCAACACCTCTGGCCGTTCTTCGGCCGGTCGCAGTCGTCCGTCGTCCCTTCTTCCACTTCAACGGCCGTATTTCCTGATTTGTATTTGCCTTGATTTGGAATGTTGTCGACAACAACCCTTGCCTGTACTTGCGGGAGCCAAAACAGAGCTTAGCCCGGAAGCCGTTGAAAGGCAGTTAGCTCAGTCAACTTGCTTGTTCCTCAGCGCCCGGGCTTGGAATGGATATCTGTGTTTCACTCATATCGGTGCCATTTCCTGATATGGCTCGTCGATGGTTTGACCGTGCGCAGAGAAGGAAGGTAGATGGAACCCAATCCCACGTTGCCGGTACCGAAGAGAAGTATCTACATGTTTTCCATTCATTCTGAGAGTAACTATATAGTTACTAGCCAGCCTCTCCTTCACTGGCAAGAAGGTAGATGGCAATCATGGCCAAGAGAATGCCGGCTGCCTTACGTAGTGTCATTCCCTCACCGAGGAGCACCACGCCTAGCACTGCTGGCACAATGATGTAAAGAGCAGTGACCGGCCCCAGCACGCTCACACTCATGCCCATACTGGAAAGCTAAAACAAAGAGCGTGTCAGAAAGCGCATGTCATCTCATCAGCCGTAGCAACATCCATTCCTCCTTGAATAGAAGGCGCACCTTGAAGAAGCCAACGTCGGCCCACGTGAAGAGGAGTCCAGAGACCATGCACACGACGTGGTTGCGATTGAATGACCGGAAATTTTGTTGTGGTAGGAAAGGCATTGTGCACAGAAGGAACCCTCTACACGTACACCAACAGTCCTTGTTAGCCAGCAATATCATTTCGAATTGAAACAATATTATTTTATTTAAACATGGAATGATTATTGTTATATGTTTTGCATTTTTGGTACGAATTATTAAAAAAAGATGAAGTTGCTCGGGAAACGTACATGATGTTGTAGATGAGAGAGGCCCTGAAGGAAGCTCGTTGCCCGACGTAACCCATAAGGAAGGTGGACATGCCCCAGCCCAGGAAGCACACCACCATGCAACCCGCCACCATCCATCGTTGTGGAAGCCACCCTCCTCCTCCGCCTCTTGCTTGTATGTGTTGTTGTGGTTTCATGGAGAGTTCCTCCGTGCCGCCCATCTTGTGGGATACATCCCCTAGAGGCCCAGCGGAGGGTACGGAGACCATGCCCGCGTCTGTCCCGCCACAGCCTTGTCCCTTGCTTCGCATGTTGGCACGTCTCCACAAGTGAAAGAGTACGAGGTTGGGGTGACATAACATATTTGAATTGCTTTTCGAAACGATTTCAATTTTCCGAAAGAGGGCAGAGCTTAGAGGGGAATGACCGAAGGCACATGAAACTGGCCCTTCTCCCATCGACCATCGCGCAAGACGGTACCATCACTGAGCGATGCCTCTTTTCCCTCACCGTGTTGCATTCCGTCGCGCCACTCGCCTTGGTACTCCTTGCTGCCGTGATCGAATACCAGTCGGCCCCTCCCGGATTGCTTTCCTCGTCGCCACTCACCCTCATACTGATCACCGTTGGCCTTGATGAGCTTGCCTCGACCTTCGGGTACATCATTACTAAACTGTCCTTCATACACG
>CDEZ01021240.1:0-10829 GCA_000826365.1 Acanthamoeba royreba | reverse complement strand
GGAACCACAATAGCGGAGAAGGACGGGAGGGAATAGATAGGGGCGAGGAGGAAGTGGGAAAGTATCTTCTCGGCCTTTTGGCTAAGATCAAGTGTAGTATCTGTTCTTATCAGCTTAATCTCTGGTAGTGAAGCGTCCCTGCTTCACATCAAGATTAAACTTATTTCTTGTGGGGGACCAGTTGGCATTACTGCCCGCAGCTTGCTGTGGGCAGCCTCTGGTCGCCGATCGGCTTCGCACTGCACTCATGGCGGAGTTCTTCAAACGGTCGACCCCTTCCCCTTTCAATTTAACAACAATCTTCACATCCTACCTCCTTTCATAACAAACCTTCGCTCCAACCCGTAATCTTCAAACTCCAAATCTCACTCCCACTCATAAACTTCCCTCCCTGTCTCACACTCCAAATCACTGCCCCACCAGCTCACTCTCCACCCTGCTATCACAAAATCGTTCATTCATAAATCTCTTGCTATCCTCTTTACATTCATTAACCTATACAATCACATTACTTGCCTCTCTTTCTCCCACGTGCGCCTCTCCTTGTAGGTGATGGCTTCTGTGGGCTGTCAGCAATGAGCAAAGATCCCTCCTTCATCTCCTGCATAACATCAGGTTAAAAACCTGGTATCGTGCTCTATTTGTGTTGTGGCGTTACCTCGTTTGAATCCTCAATTTTCTTCTTGGCATCAATAAAGAACATCAGATCCCGTACTTGCTCCTACACAGCAGCACAATGGTAAGGCCGTGTAAAAGTACCGTAGTGTATGACTGTGTACCTCAAGCTCCTGTATTCGGGTCTCCGTCTCTGCACTGTGTTTGCGGAACTTTTCCTCGGACTTTTGTACTTGTTCTCGCCACTCGTTTTGGTTAAGTGTTAAGCTTTCGTTGTACTGTATCCACAAAGAATATCAGACACCATTATAAATCGTTAACTGGGGGTGCTACGCACCTGATTTAGCTCTTTTATCTCTCGCTGTTGCTGATTTATCTTCTTTTCGAGCTGCGTTATGGTTTTCTTAGATTTGTCGCGTGCTTTTTGCAGCTCGTTTAGTGATGCGATCAAGCCTTGCTTCTCCTCTTTCTCCTTCTTCAGTTCGCGTTCGAGCTGCTTTAATCTTTCGTCTTTTTCGCTTTCCACTAGCTTCTCGTGGTTCCCATTAGTCACTGCACCCACTGAACGAGGTTGGAGAACTCATTACCTTAAGTTGGTGTTCCCAATACTGCCGCTGTGAGTCCAACTGTGAAGTAAGCAAATACGTATATTCCATGGCAACGGCGGTCCGCTTGCTCTGCATGTAAGTGTTAGGCGGTGGGGGGAAACTAAATGTGAAGAAGCAGCGGCACCTCAAGAATTCCTTCTTTCATCTCTTGGTCAATCTGTGCCTCTGGCCCGGGAATCTCCACTAGCTTGCCATCAGCTTTGCTCTGTATAAGTCGGTGCACGTAGCTACGCACCATAGAAGCTCATCAATAAAAAGAAAACAAATGCTACCAATGTGAGAGAGTGGGTACTTGTCTCCGGCATAGTCCCACACACGCTGAGTTTCCAGCTCAAGAGCATAGGTGTGCTGGGTCTCCATCCAGTGATTATTAGCGTGCCCGCCCTTGTATCGGCCGCAGCCGATGTGACCGCAAATAAGACAGATCCATAGTGATTCGGTCTGTCCACACACGCTGCATTCGGAGGAGTGAACAGATTCCTGAAAACCTCATGGGATGAGAGTCCATTTGCTGCGTGATGATACTGTAAGATAGGCCTACCTGACAGTGTCGACAAACAGGGCAGCTAGAGTCACGCCACTTGGAAAGACAGAGGCAGTGGAATGTGTGATTACAAAGGGTGGTGAGGATTCCCGTAACGCTGGTGTCTAGTCGATCTGATGCGCCAAAACACGTTAATATACACAGGAATGAAGCGAAAAGCACGCAAAACGACCCACCAAGGCAAACGGGACAAGTGGGGAGTTCATTGGTGCCAGCTGGCGGAAGTACGGGCTCCATAGATGACCCATCGACGAACTCGACCGACTTCACAAAGGCCACACGGCACTCCTCCGACTGACCCGAAGTCGTTAGATGCCGAATCAACGATCAAAAAAGAGGTCCAACGCATACACACCTCCATAGAGTTATAGGTCTTTCCGTTGTACTCGAGATAGAATTGATCCGCCATGACCTGTTGTCTGAACTCCAGGAGAACAGCATACCTTCCTGGCACTTTTTCGCTGTTCGCACCTGCGGTCAGCCATAACCAACGGAACCAAAGGGAAGGCGCGCACGTGTAGGTGACCACGCGCATGCGCGCGATGAGCTTTTGGTAGGGCGCCACGAATTGGCAAAAGTCGGCCACGCTGAGCCAGGAGGGCACAGCCAGCACGGCTACCAACAGCGTCCATTTGGGCTGCACATCAGCACACGCGCGGTCGTTAAAAAAAGGTAGAGACCAAATACACACAAAATAAATAAATAAATAAATAAATAAAGGAGCGTACGGGGAGCTGGCCCCTTCGAGCGACGGTCGTGGTGGCAGAGTCCTTGTAGAGGTGCACCACGCCCTTGATGACTTCGATGTAGGGGTTTCCCACCGACACTTTCACCGTCCCGTCCTCTCCTCCCGTCGCAGCTGCTCCCGGCACGTCTTGGCCCTTGGCAGCACCAACACCGGTGGCCACGATAGCTTCGTCCCCTTGGTGGTGTTCTTCTTCTTCTTGTTGTTCTTCGCCCACTCCTTCCTTCCGCTGGCGGAGGTGGGGGTCGGTGGGGGAGTCCACCACTTTCTCCTTCTCGGAACGGCTTCGCCGTAGGACGTCGCTGTAGGACACCTTGGTCGGCACCCGCGAGCCTGAGGAAGACGAAGAGGATGAAGATGAAGACGAATGCTCCGTCTGCTGTGGCGGGGTGTCGTCCATCTTCACCACACACTGGCGTTGTTCGTCGTACACGATGCTGCTTGGGAGGCCGGGCTGAGGTGAGTCGAACACCTCCACCTTCAGTTGATACATGTACTACCCCCCCTCGTCGACGGGGAAATGTTGTCTGAGGAGTGTATTTATATTTTCCTGATATTTTCTTTTCGATTTTCACTGATGTACCTTTTTCTCTTTGATTTCTGCAGCGAATGCGGAAACGAAAATCGAAACACAAGATAACTCGCATTCCACAAAAGCCAACGGTTCAGGCGTAGCGGACGACATTCTTGACGAGCATCTGTCGTGACCAGTGGGTAACGTCGGGATCCTCGAGAGGCAAGAAGTCGGATCGTACGATCTTGGCCCGTTGTATGAGGTAGTTCAGCTGTCCCTCGCCATCGTCCGGTTGTGTGGTGGGCTGGACCGCGGTGCGGGATGCTGCTCCTCCCCCACGTGTCGCACGCCCGGCTTTACCGCCACGAGCTGGCTTGGCCTTGCCTCTACCTTTTGATTTTGTTGATTCGCCCTCGTTTACGCCGATCCAAGCGAGATCGTTGCCGGTGTTGTCCTCCTGTTGCCCCCAAATCAGCTTTGAGCACTGCTCAAGGTCTGATAGGAGAATAATCCTACCTCATCAATCCGGACGTAGACACCCTCGACGAAGCCATCGTGGAAGGCTGACTTGCTATTCAACAGTTCTTCATAATCGGATCGCGACAGCTTTCCGTGCTTCAGCAGTGGCACTGGGTGAATTCCTGTGCCATCGAGCAGCCGATCCCTGCATCGCCGGCTGAGGAAACGACCTGAATAGAATTGGAAAATGTTAAAACAACCTTGCATGTCGTCACATGTTTGGGATTAGATTATATGGTACGAAGATATCAACCTTGCCTCTTATCATAGATGTCGAAAGCGAGGAAGAGATCAGGAAGGTGTGTGTAGTGGATCGAATGTCGTGCATACATCCTGCGAAGAATCTTTGAGAAACCACACGTATCAAGTCAAAAACACGGCGCACGTACCACTCTCCAAACAATATGAGGTCGGGTGTCAGCACTTGGTAGAGACCTGGATGTTGGCTAGCCCAGCTCTCCAGTTGTCGCCACTAACACATATCTGATGAGGATCCCGCAAGATGATCGATCGGGTGTGCAGAGAAACATTCGTACCTGAGCCTGCGTCTCCACGTTGACGTAATGGGATCGGTTCTGGAAGAGCAACTTGTGGTCGGGCGTGATGCTAATGCCCAGATTGCTTCCATCCACCTGACATATACAAACGGGTACATAACGTGTAAGTGAGCAGAGAACAACAATACCAGCACAGCACACACCTCCCTCTACCTTTTCTTCGACACTGACGACGCACTCGTACCACACGCGGGCTTCGTCCTTGGCCATCACAAGGTCTGTCCGAGCAGCAACGGTGAGAAGGAGAAGAACAGAGGGGGAAGAGGTTGCGGAGAGAGGAAGGGGGCGTCACCATCCCGACCTACTCCGCCACCGGCGTCGAAAATGTGTCTTGTCCGAGGGAACTTGACGAGCTGGTGCTCCCCTGCTCCTCCTCCTCCTGCCGATGCGTGTTCGTCCCGTTGCATGAGGTTGTTGGGGGTTACTAAGTGTACAAATCACGACGCACGTAAATGAAACGAAATAAAATGGCCCCAATTTGTCGCAGCATTTATGTCATCGCGGCATGAAAAAGGGTGGAGTCACTGAAAGCCGCACATCTGAGAAATGAAAAAGAAAAAAAGAAATTCAGCTTCACCTAAACGGGGAGTTGAATCAACCGTGAAAACTCATGGAAATGTGGATGCCAACCTGTTATGGTTCCTTCTCCCTCATTCGCGCACCGCGAACTCACCTCGCACATCGTTCGCAACAACATGTGGCGAAGGAGCGCAGCAGGAGGACGACTCGTCTCGTGGGGCGGAAGTTGGGGCACGAGCAGTATTGCTGGTGCTGTGGTGGGACATCCCTCTGGCGCGCAGGGCAGCCGCTTGATGCCTTCAGCGCAGCAGCATGTTGGTCCCCTCCTCCCTCTTCTGTTGGCGGTCCGCCCCTATGCCACCGCCCCTCTCGGTACAGCCCCTCGGGTCTCTCTTGGTAGATCTTATTATTCCCATTTTATTTACTGTTTGAATTTATTTTTTAACAAAAATAGTATTTGGGAGTTCTTGAAGGTCTGAAACCGCTCACACACACCCCGACGTCGATACAGGGAAGCCGGTGGTTGACTGGACGTGCGAAGAGGTGGTCAGTCATCTACGGGAGCGGACCGATCCACCAATTAACGGCGCCCTGCTCGATGGGTTTGAAGTGCAGGCCATCAACGGTGGGTCACCACCTGCTAGCCGAGTCTATCCGTACTGACGTAACCACAATTCTCGAACAAGCAGGCTTTGCGCTGGCATCGCTGCGGCCGCCTACACTCTTCACGATGATCAAGGAGCAGGTGGCGCAAGGTCCGGGTGGACCCACCATCGAGGTGTCCGACCAACTCCTCCAGGACACTCTTCTCGGCACGGCCACCTACTCGGTGCAGAGGCGCAAGTGAGGTTGAGACACGCATGAGTAGTGATTCCAGCTGATCAGCAGGGATATGTTGATGCATGTTGTAAAGAGTACTGTTCAAGAATCATCGTTCCTCGTACACACTAGCGCTCAAAATATGGGCTGATGCTCGGGCGAAGCTCTCAGAGATGAGCAGAGAGCCAATGCTCAGCGTCGAGGGCAGCCATGCAGCCGCTGCCTGCGGCTGTAATGGCTTGTCGGTACCGCTTGTCCTGTACATCGCCCGCTGCGAACACGCCTTCCACGCTCGTCTGGGTCGTGCCGGGCTTGGTCTTGATATATCCATCCTCGTCCAACTCAATCTGACCCTTCAGGAAGTGCGTGTTTGGAACATGACCTGGTTTACGTTACAGCAGAAGAAATTAGATAGGATTCTCTGTCGCTGGACTGGCCGGACGAGATGGGCATACCGATGGCCCAGAAAAGGCCGTTGACGGGGAGATCGGTGATCTCTCCGGTCTTGACATTCTTAACCTTGATGCCGGTTACCGTCCTCTCACCGTAGATTTCCTCCACTGCGCTATCCCACACGGGCACGATCTTGGGGTTGGACTGCGGTGCAGAAATGGGGGATCAGTGAGATTATGACTGACTGAAAAGAAATGGGCTTGAATGAATACCAGAAGTCGTTGCGCCATGATCTTAGACGCACGAAGTTCGTTTCGCCTGTGGATGAGGTATACCTTCGATCCGAACTTGGTCAACCAGGATGCCTCCTCACAGGCACTGCCCAACGATTGATGTGAGTCGCACGATCACGCAAGCACCATGGTCAGGCCAAAAATGATGATGTACCTGTCACCACCGCCGACAACGGCAAGAGGCTTGTTACGGAAGAGGGGAAGAGCACCATCGCAAACAGCGCACGCAGAGACGCCCTTCTGCCAGAAAGTGTCTTCGCCGGGTACAGCAAGCCGACGGGCAGTGGCGCCTGTGGCGATGACAAGGCTGTGAGCGAGTGCAGTAGGCTCACCATCCTCCTCGCCTTCGACCCACACCCTGAAGGGCCGGGATGATAAATCCTGTATATCACGAGGGAATCCGCGTAAGACAAACTGCAGCGATGGCAACAACACCATCAGCAGCAACAACACGTACGGCCTTGGTGATGGTCTTGGAGATGATCTTGGTCCCGAAGCGTTCCGACTGCTTGCGCATGTTGTCGGTGAGCTCAATGCCGTTGACGCCTTCGGGGAAGCCAGGGAAGTTCTCGACGTCAGTGGTGGTCGTCAGCTGACCGCCAGAGGCCACGCCGCCCGCCATCCAACCCTCGAACATGACCGGCTCGATGTTGGCTCGCGCCGCATAGATCGCGGTTGTGTGGCCGGCCGGACCTGCACTCCCCCATGTTTGCATGAGTTTATTTATTACTATTATTTATTTATTTAATTTTGATTATCATGTTCGGAATGAAAGTGGTGCAAAACCAGGTGTGGTAATAGCAATTGTTGTTTTGGGGTAGTAGTAAGTACCGGAACCGATAATGACCATCTTGTGGGCGGGCTTGCTTTCCATGGTAGTGGCGGTGGCGAGAAGACGCGGGGAGAAGGGGGCGGAACGGTTGAGCGGAGGGTGGAAGGGACGTAATAAGACGGAACCTGCGAGCGGGTACGAGCGCTTCGTGGTGGGCAGGTACAGTAGTAGTAGCAGGGATGTTGTGAACTCAAGCAAAGAGATAAGATAAAATAAAAAGGTCCTTGGCAACTGTTTTTATAATTGTTTATGGTCTCTTCAAAGCAATTACGCGTGAGCCCAACGGAAAGGCCCCGGCTATCATAGGCCTATCGCCGAGCGTGTTCGCGGCGGAAAGTTGAAAGACTCCGATCGGGCCTTTATTTCCTTTTGATGACAACGACATACCAAGAATTCCTGGTTGAATTTACCCCTTTTGGATAGGGCACGTCCGTTCGTCTAGATGCCACCCAGAAGGGGTTGTGTCTCGTCGCGCAGGTGCGTGCGGTCTAGCTCCTGCACATTGTGTTTAGCTTGTGGTACTATCGTGTCCGCGAATCCTCGGCGATGATTGAGCCAGTACTCATGCACGTGATCCCAGTCGCTCGGAAATACAAAGCGCATCACACTGCCAAGTGCCACTCAACGTAAGCGGCGCAGAACTTCGCCAATCGATTGGAAGCAAGGAAAGGGGCACCTCTTGCAGGCCACATCAGGAAGCAAACTACTCACGACGAGCGATAGATAGGTGAGCCAGAAGGAGGAGCTCCTTACCATGGTTACTGCGTTAAGATCAACGTTAACGGAGAACGAATCTTGGTAGTGAAGGGTTGGCGAGAACGTACGGAAGGCCCAGTAGACGTGATTGTCCCAGGAGTGGAGATGAGGAATCAGGCCGTAGCAAGTGATAAAGAAGAAGTAAACTCCGAGACTGCCCCAAAAGGCTAAGTGGTGTAACGGCGTCCATGTACTGTGGTTCGTAGGATTAGTAGGAGTTAAACGGCGGTCGCCTGGCCCGGTACGTACTTCGTCTCTAAACCAAGCTTAAGGGTAACAACAGTGATGGCGGACGTAGAAACGGTGATACCGAACAAAAATAAATCTTTTGGATGACCGTTGGGCATCACTAGTAAAAGAAAAATTGTTAGGCTTCACCGATAAAGATGATACGCCAGCTCCAGTACCAGAACCGGCAACCAGCATGGCGAAGAAGAATATGCAAGCTGCATGGAAAACTGCGCTCCCAATCCACCAGAAGAACGTCTACACAATCGTGAAGTTTCAGAGGAATCAGTAGTGTTGCCATATGGCGCTTGGCCGGGAGAGGAACCTTGAAGTTAAACTCTTTGTTTAGACGCGATCGCGAGTAGAGGCTAGGGAACTGGAGAAGGGCCTCCTGGGGGACATCCCTGTGTTATGGCGGTAGTCAACATCTTCTTCAAACATACTATTGCTTAAGAAATACGCACCTGTCCCAAAGTCCTACCAGTAGAATAGGGAGGCTGGTAAATACAATATTGAACAACACGATGACCCACGAGTCATACAATGTCTGCAAAGAGTGAGGAAGGGCAAACAAGGGCGCGGAGGAAAGCTTAATGCTACCTGGCCAGAGAAGCCGTTGAAGAAGGAGAAGAAGAACTGAGGAAGAGTGAAGGTAGCGTTTCTAAATGCCTATTGTCAGTGCACGACACTCCTTACACATAGCTTTTGGTGATGTACTTGTAGAAGTAATATTGAATGAGCGTGGAAATCCGTAGGTAAGAGTATCGGCCGTGGACAAGCAACAGCTTTTTCAGAAATCGGAACTGGGCGATGGCATAGTCGGAAGAGCGTGACGCTTGTGAACCTGTTAATATCAACGTCCATCGTTATCGGGTTCTGTCTTGCAAATGGGAGACAGGACACGAACCTTCTTTGCCAATAATGCCGATTCCTACGTGCGCGCTACGTATCATAGATACATCATTCGCTCCGTCACCTATGGCTAGGGTAGTATGACCCTCAGCCTTTATCAGGTTCACTACATCGGCCTGAACCCAGAGTTGAAAAAAAGCCGGCTTCATAAGGATGGATCATCAATTGTGTACCTTCTGCTTCGCGGAAACGCGGCAACATATAACGGATTGACACAGTTTGGACAACTCCCGAAAGTTGACCTGTTCGCGCATCAGGCACTTCGTATAACATGATTAAACAGCAAGTGTGGGGAGGCACCTTGTGTTCATCAAGCGCATATTTCAGGCTTTGACCGTCGATTACCAGACCATACTTCTTCCTCTGGAGTGACAGTGTGAGACGAACTATTCAAAAATAATAAGCGCAGGGTGTACAACCGATGAGAGTTGAAGACGATCTAGATGCGCAGAGATAGCCTCTTGGCATGCCTCGCTTGTGGGTGTGTTTATGCATAGTACTTCCATTTGCTCATCAAGCACATGAGCCGAGTAGCCGATGTTGATTGCTGTCTCTTGTTTGTCACCTGTGAGTACCCATACTTTCATCCCAGCCTAGAGGGTTGTTTAAGCACAGCGAAATCACATTTTGAGTAGGAATCTTACAAGGGCAAGATCGCGTAGGGTCTCCGGTACGCCCTCTTGGAGCTTATCCTCGATGGCTGTGGCTCCGAGAAGGATTAAATTGCGTTCAATCAGCTCGGCAGCCCGTGCGACCTGGAGAAGAACAGCTTAACTTGAAGAACCTTGACAGAGCGGGAAGTAACGTCAAACCTTCTCCTTACGCTTATGCATGGCCAGTACGGCTCTCTCGTAGACTCGCAACCATCTCTGGCATTCGTCTTCGCTAATGGTAGCACTCGATATGAGCAGCGTTCGCAGGCCTTAATTGTTATTGAGGGTCAGCATCTTTGAGAGTTTATGAGAATGCTGCCCATACCCATTCTTGCATAGTAATTAATGTGTTCCTCGGTTTGCGCAATATGTTCATGCTCCTTGTCATCTGCTGCAGACTGGCCTTTCTCATAGTGTAAGTTATGCTTGAGTCGCGGCAGGATCACCGTCTCAGCGCCTTTACAGTATATCTTAAGCTCTCCTGTTGGTGTGCGTACAATCACTGACATTCTGATGTAACGTTAGTAGGTTACATATTCCTGCGCGCTTGGAGGGAAAAAACCTTTTCCGATCACTATCAAAGGGCAGCTCAGCGAGTAACTGGTAGATGTACTCTTGGCCACGCAATCTCAGGGTAAGCTTGTCTCCAACCCGCTGCACGAAAGAGGATGTAAGCTGATCCGGTTTCATGTATAATTCAACAATAAAAAATTCGTACATTGACCAGAGTGACCTTGTGACGGGAGGCAGCAAGCACCAGTGCTTCGTCATCTGGCGAAGAGGCTTGATAAACGGGGCCATCCTCCTTTGTTTCTACAAACACTGAATTGCAAAGCGCCAACGCTACGAGGAACTCCTCCACCTCGCTTCGTTCCAAGTTCTCAAATAATCTCTCTTCACCCTGAGCATTGGGGTAACACTGGCTGTGTAAACCAAGAAAACCGCGCCGAAAGGAAGGATAAGAAGCCTACCTCTTTTAAAGAGACATCTATGTCATAGGGCCACAGCTTGTCTTGAACCTCGTCGTCCGGATCCGAGACCACATCTTCGTGATGTGGCAGGATTGCTGCATCGTACATAACACTTCTAATTGAACATTTCTTGAAAACAAGCCTGTTCTCCGTCAGAGTGCCTGTTTTGTCGCTGAACACGTAATCAACCTAACCGAGAGACCATAGGTATAGTTCAGTTGACCAACTTTCTCGTTGCACCTATTCCGAAGGGCTTACCTGTCCCAGGTCTTCGAGAAGAGAGGTGGTTTTTACGATGACTGGCTGATCAGTTCGTTCGTCATAAAGATCTAAGTCATTCGACACAAAATA
>CDEZ01021237.1:0-27645 GCA_000826365.1 Acanthamoeba royreba | reverse complement strand
CGCCGCCAACATCATCGACATCCTCATTTACCTCATCCACCCCCGCCGTGGGAATGTCGTCCTCCCCATCGACTATGCCGACCTCGGCGGGGCCGGTGGTGGTGATTGAGGGCTTCCTGACCAAGCAGGGACAGCGATTCAAAACATGGAAGCGACGGTGGTGCGTCGTCATCGACGAGGATGACGCGGACGATCCCTCCCGGCCCGGCGCTCGCCTCTTTTACGCCAAGAGCCCCGACGTATGCCCCAACAATTAATTAATTAATTAAATAAATAATAATAATAATAAATAATAAATGGATATCAAACTTTATTTTTATTAAAATTTAAAATATTCAATTTATGCCATTTATGCTTTATACCTTAGAAGCGATATAATATAATATTAAAAAAGGAAATTAAAATGTACTTCAAAGATTTCAAGATTTTATTTAAAAAACCAGTATTTATGTGCTGCACACTTTTATTTATTTATTTTTATTTAATTGAATGCAGAGCCGCAGTGCGCAGGGTGAAGTGGCGCTGGACCAGTTCAGCATTCTTGACATCAGCACGGGTACGCACTTGTGTGTGGCTTGGCTGTGCAGTAGTGTGGGTGGATGAATGGACATGTTCATCATGATAGTCGCAGGAGTCCTGATGATGACATTCTCTTCATGTATCCATCAGGGAGTACTGGTGAGGAAGCACTGGCACTGCAGACGGGCGACTTGCTGCCCACGGCCTACTGCTTCTGCATCAACACTCAGAAGCGTGTTTACTACTTCTGCTGCGATAGCACGGGTACACCTACTTTACACTTAGGATGAAAGCCCACGTGTATATGATGGATGAACTGATGGTGACAATCATTCATCATGACCATACGAACATTTAGATGATCTAGCTCGATGGCAGGCTGCTCTCCAGTCGCTGTTGCCGCAGCACCGACGTACGTCGCTGCCTGATCATCATGTGCTAGCATTCGATGCTTATCTTTGTTGTTCCATCGTGCAGCAATAGACCCGAGAAAGCAGCAGGCCAGGCTCGAGCGAGACGTGCGTCAGCTCTTCCTCAACCTGCGGGAAGCCATCAAAGAGGTCTATCCACCACTCGAACCGGTGGACGATGACCAGATTGAAGAGAACGATAGACATGCTGCAAACGGCAAGTCAAAGAGTATCACTGATAAGCAGAACAAGCAACTGTCCAAGGAGCGGGAGTGGCTCAGGATTGTCGAGGCTGAGATACGTCAGGCGGAGAGTATCGAGGACGAGGAAGAGCGACGCGTCGAGTGGCTGCGTATACGTCAGGTGCTTACCAAGCGCATGGAGCGCGCCGTGCGCAGGGCCGATCGACTTCGGGCGGCGGTTACGCTGCGCGAGGCCGCCAGCCGAGCGGCCGCACTCAAGGCGTCGATGGAAAGCATCCGCGAGAGTGAACGAGCGAGGAGAGAAAACAACGACTCAGAACCACGAGAACGAAGCGAAGAAGGCAAACAAGCAGAAAAAGCAGAAGAAGAAGAGGAGGATGGGTGGAACTCGGACGGCTTCGACACGTCCCGCGAGGCTACCATGGCACGGGAGATCATGGGCAAGCGAAGTGACGATGAGGATGCAGACTACGAGGGCCCTGATCAAGAAGAGATCGAGGAAGAGGAGAACCGCCTCTTGGATGCAGATAACCGAAAGGCAAGTCGAGGGAAGCGCAAGGTACCCACGAGACGGATCTACAGTTACGGCGGAGACGATGATCACTATGAAGGTGAGCCTGAGACAGAGAGGTATGGCGAGAGCCCGAGAGGCAATTATGGCACCTACCCGGGTCATCGTGGCCCTGAAGACGTCAGCCCTCGAAACTCAGTGTGGTGCTGTTTCGGATGCTGAAGAGCTATCTTGCGCTCATCTTACAACACTTCATTCAGTGTATCAGGGCAAGGAGATGAGCTGGGAGAGAGAGAGGTTTACAGGACACGAGGCTGCTGCGCGCAGGGCAAGGCGACCCACTGGCATATCTCATGAATAAGCTCCACCGGCAGAGGCCACTGCTCTCGCTTGACCACGCATAGAGCCGTGATGATGCTGCGCCGCACGGCGGTCGGGTACAGAGAGTGGTGAGCGGGAGCCCATTTACAGTGAAGAGCGTCCATCAGGCGTTCGTTGCCGGCCGCTAGCGCCCAGACCGATCGCGGCGCTTCATCGCCATAGTGAAGGCAGGCGGAGGTGTCAGCGCCGTGGCTAACGAGCAGGCGAACCACATCAGGGAGTAGCAGGCGAACGGCCATCACAAGAGGCGTCTCACGACGACACACACACCGGACAGACGGGATGAATGCGGGATCACGGGGGTCGTTCGTAGGAGATACGACATCCAACTCCTCCTGCACGAGCTCCTTGCGTTCTGCATTGATGTTCGCACCATGCTCGATCAAAAGGCGTACGACCTTGAGGGCTTCGCGTTCATCCTGATCTCCTGCTGTGATGGCTTTGTGGAGCGCAGTCTCCTCTGTGTCGGAGTGAAATCCTCGCTCGTTGTGGTATTTTGCTTTGAAGAGCGAATTGACGTCCGCTTTCGCCTCCTGCACAACATGTCGGGTCATTGCGAGGAACGACTTAAGATCACTGATGACACTGACTGGTCCTGTCGTACCAGGAGAGCCTTGACGCACGGGTAGGAGAGATTCCTGGCGGCCATGTGGATCGGGTAGCTTACCGTCCTGCCGTCCGTGCGCATGCTGTGCGTATCGGACACGCTCTTTTGGTTGGGATCGCCGCCCTTCGCCAGTGCCAGCGCCAGAAGTCCGCCGTCGTTCGTTTGCATCGCCAGCGTGAGGACCAGCTCGAACCCTGTCTCCGACCCTCCGCAGCCGCGCCAATCGTAGCTCTGGCACATACGACAATGTTGATTCAGGTGGTATCATTAACTTCATCATCATGAAGGTGAGGATGAAGTGGCAAGGCGGTACCTCGCGCTTGGCGTTCATGTCGGCGCCCTTCTTCATCAGCTCCACCACGACGTCTCGCCATTCAAGGTGGAGCCAAGGCAAGGGCGGGGGAACACTGTCGTCCTTCATGGCCTCGACCACCTCACTATACTGCGTTCTGAGGTTGTCGAGCGCCACATGTATGGGCGACTCGCGGTCACGCGCACCCCACGTCCCTTCTGTGAGGGATTCGTAGGCCGCGTCGGCACCCTGTTCCAACAGGGCCTTCGTCCTGGCCACGTCCTTCTCCCTGATCGCTGCCAGCAGCTCCATTCTTTTACGTATTTTTTGGTACTGTGCGTAGAGATATCCCAGTGAGTGTCAATGCTTTGTGGAGGCTTTATCTTTACCTCTCTCTGCTTTCTTATGTTATGTTGTTATATTATAATGTCGAGGAACGATTTTCACAGAACCGAGATCGCGACGACATCATTAAGTGCATCAAGTCAGAGTTGCAACGAGAAGGGCAGAATGACAAAGGCCGTTGTGACTGTGACAGGTAGAACAATGGCACACTCAGTGTTCTGGTCCTCAATCAAGTCTCAGAACGTTTCTTCTTTCCACTGACTCTTTAGTCTCTGTCTCTCCTTCGTCTACTTCTTCTGTGGACTTCTCTTTCTTCCTGCCCTTCTACTGTTGATTTGTGGAGGCTTGGTCTTCTCGTTTCCTCTTGTTGGTGGCTTCTACTTGCTCCCTTTCTGCATTCTCATATCTGTCCTCCTCGCTACTCAAGCTCCGGGCTCAGTAGCGCGCTGCAGCTCTCGCTACAAGTCGGGCTTAACTCCAACCCTCATGTTGGGATCCAAGCGTGACACTCTACACTCTTCATACATTGCCGGCTTGTGGTGTTGCACCAGTCGTAGTAGTAGTGCTTGTCGACTCAGTGCGCGCAGTTCCATTCTGCTCGGTGGTCGACTTCTCTGGCGCCTTGCGCTTTGGCGGGGCTCTCTTACGCGGTGGCTTGGGTTGCGCTGGGACAGTTCCGTCCGTGGTCTGCATGCAAGCAAGCATGTTTGATGAGTACAGCCGGCGACATGGTGTCATCAAGGTGTAAACAAACCTGTGCATCGGTAGCTCCGTTTGTTTGAGCCGCGGCGTCTTGCTTTGTGGTCTTGCCACGCTTTCTGGGCGGTCCCGGTTCCTTCTTGGGTGCCGGACGCGTACGCTTGCGATAGGAAGATGAAGGCGTAAGGATGATGCCTACACGATCACAGGATTTAAGTCATCAGGCACCGGAAAAGAAGTTCCAAGCTGCAGCTTATCCCTTACCTTCCCGTGGTTTGCGTCCAGGACGCCCTTTCTCCTTGCCCTTCGTGGTTGTCATTTCATCTGGCTTGGTCTCAGTGGTACTTGGGGCTGGAATGAGCTGTTGTGCCTTTGTGCCCTCTTCGTCAAGCAATAGCGACGCAACCTGTAATACAAGCACGAGGTTAACGCCACAATACAGTCACCTCAAAGTCGATCCTCTTACCTCCTGCGGTCGTAGAGTGAGCGCAGACCGATCAAACGTGCCGCCGGCAATAACGAGGCTTTGAATCTAATGAAAAAAGGGGTGAGTAACACCTTAGAATCTACGTAGCTGATCAAAGGTGGAACCTTGCTCTTTTCTTGCGCTCGCTTGAGTATTCGCTCCTCGATCGTGCCCTTCGTAACCAATCTATACACAGCAACATCTTCTGTCTGGCCAATCCTGTGGCATCGATCCATGGCCTGTATGAACAATTGACAGTTGTTGGTTATGGTCGCTCGTACTGTACTGTAACCGTGCGTTGAACATTACCTGAGCGTCGTTGGTGGGATTCCAATCGCTATCGTAGAAGATTACGGTGTCGGCTGAAGTGAGATTGATACCCAAGCCTCCCGCCTTGGTTGACAACAGGAAAACAAAGATATCCGAGCTGAAAGAGGGATATGAGAATTTGGTTTCGAAAATGCAAAAAGTACCAAAAAGATCGTACTTGGACTGAAAATCTTCCACCATGTCTCGTCGCTCCGAGAGCTTCGATGAGCCGTCCAAGCGTATATATCGATATCCGCGGAATGTGAGGTAGTCCTGAATTGATGGAAAATGTGAATAGAGTTGAAAGAGAATGAACAGATCGCGCGAGAGGCAAGGCACCTCCAAAATGTCAATCATTTTCGTCATCTGAGAGTAGCACAGTACACGATGACCTTCCGTCTTGAGGCGGGCCAACATCTTGTCCAGCACCTAAGCGTTACAATTCATCGCTAAGTAAGTGCCTTCAAGATATTGATAGTCAAAGTGATGGTGTCATACCTGCATTTTGCCTGAATCAGCGATGAGCTGGCCCATGTCCGACACCCATAACTGCGTAGCGCCAAACGCCGAGTAGACCGGCGAAAGAAGCCCAGCTCGGAGCTCCTCTCCCTGCCCCTCTCTTTCCCTCATCGATGCTGGAGCCTGCACTCAGGAAGGTTCAGACCCAATTATCATGAAACCCGCCGTATCACGGTACCTTAATCTCTTCCAACAATCCAGGGACAGTTCCCTTGCGGTTCGGAGCTCGGAAAGCATGTTCTCCAACGAGCATACGCAAACCCCAGTCATTGAACATAAGAGACCGCTGCTGGTTGACCTGCCGCTTGATGGGGGTATACAATTCATGTGGCGTAGCAAGAGCCTGTTCGTATTACGGCGTTTAGGCTAATGAACGAACAAAGGCTCGTACATTTGGAGATACCTTAGGCATGAAGTAGCGGACAGCATGAATGAGAGGTCGCAACTCTTCAAGCTTTTGCCTTGGCGATTCAGGAATCAAGCGCCGCGAGGCTATTGGTGTCATCAATACCTCGCTTGTGCGTAATGAATTCTGCAAAGAGATATCCTTGAATTAAGTGCAGTCAAGAACCTCTCCATCAGAGGATATGGCGTACCTGAAGGCGCGGAAGCAGGAACAGTGCCCGATTATTGATAGGTGCTGAGGGATATCGGTATGGAGTTGATTCAGCCTCATCAGATTCTAATAGCTGTATGAAGACACAGTGTTAAATGTATGGTAAGACAATGCCGGCAGTGGGGAATCAACCTTGACCGCTGGCAGACGAGCTGCGGAATAAGCAGTCGGAAAGAGCGATATTGAGGAGTGAGAATAAATAGCTGTTAGCTGTTCTTGTCGCCGCAGCGTATGATTGATGTGCACTGCCCATCGCTCCAGTTCACCGTTCCGTGCCATCCAGGCCAACTCAGCGGGCGACAGGTCAGCAAATCGAGAGAAGGAGAAAGGAGACGACACTGAGAAGAGCCATTAGATGGAAAGCAACCTGGGAAGTGTAATCAGGCAGATGTACCAGCATATTGGCTTGGCGAGTTTGGCGGGAATAAAGAATGATGGATGTGTTCGGGAGAGAAAACATCTAGGTGGTCTCTCATTGCAGCGCTCTTTTGGCTGAGGATGAGGCCCGGATAGTTGTAGAGTTCTTGCAATCCTTCTAGCTCTGCTCATGAGATATGATATATGATGAGCACCCTACGAACCTTGAGACTTACGATGGGCCAGGTACCTGAATAAAGCAGTTTTGGAAGCCTCATGGGAGCAGGTTTGGGAGGAGTTGAGTATTGTTCGGTACTCGCTGGTGGGCGAAATTGCCATGGCGATCTGTAGTTGCCGCGTTCAAAAAGTTCGGGATGATTGCACACCTTGAACGCAGAGCAATTAGGATGAAGCTACGCTTCGCCGTAACATTAAGGAGCGCTTACCTTGCGGAATTGCATCACAAGGTTCATCAGTTCACTGTTTGTAGTAGTGCTATCACCAAAACTGTTGTTGAGAAGCTCCGCAACATTCAGCTTCTCCTTGATAGCTTTGTACAGGGCCTTCTGTCTCGGCGACAGACCACAACTAATTTCGTGTTCAAACTAATAAAAGGATATCAGACAAAGTCGTTGCGTTGGAAACAGGTGAGTTGTTGTAAGTACAACATACCTTCTTTGGCATTTCAAACTCAATATCGCTTTTGAGGCGACGAAGCATGAATGGTTTCAGCACCATATGCAACCGTTTCAGTTGGTCTGAGGGAAAGGTCAACCATCACAATACGCTAGTGGAGGTGGAGAAGCAGGGAACGTACGTTCATTGAGCGCCGAATTATTCTCCGCGTGGCTTTCGATATCTTTTGAGAACCACTCCGTGAACTCTTCATGTGAGTCAAAAAGCGTGGGCATGATGAAATGCAGCAATGCCCATAGCTATTAAGGACAGAGAAGATCAGCGTTACGTCAGTTCTACCCCATAGCAACTTCAAGTACCTCAGCCATAGAATTCTGAATGGGTGTTCCGGTTAATAGAAGCCTATTCCTGCAAGAGAAAGAGAGTAAACTCTTCCACCGTGCAGAGGATGAACTCTTGATTGCCTGAGCTTCATCGAGTATCATGAATTCCCATTTGATTCTGCGTTACGCCTCAGTCAGCTAAATTATCAAAGATGTAAACATCGCAACATGTTAAAACAGGCTATACCTGTGAAAGTAAGCCTCGTCGCGGACAACAATCTGGTAGTTCGTGATGAGAACGTGGAACGGTGAATTCCTAAGGCACTCGAGTCAGAATGCTCCTAGCATTGAGGCGTAGCAATACATGGAGCATTACCTTGTGTACAAATGGCGAGGGTTCCAATACTTTCGAATGATTTTCCTGTCCTTCTGCGAACCCCAATAAGGCAACACCTGGTACAGATACAAAATAATTAGTTAGAGTCGACAGGACGATGGTTTCTATGTGTACCTTGAGCGTGGGACAAAACTTGGTGATTTCCTGCTGCCAATTATGCAGCGTGGACGTCGGTGCAAGGACAAGGAATGGACCCCAAATATTCTTGACCTGGGGCAAATGCAGATCAATCAGTTCAAGAATTAGCGACATATGCGTTGGGCGCGTACCTCGGCCAAATAAGTTAAGAATGAAATGGACTGAACGGTCTTACCCAAGCCCATTTCATCTGCGAGGATCCCATTGATACCCTGTTCGTAAAGATTTACAAGCCAGCTCAAACCCTTCCTTTGGTACATCTGAATTATAAGAAATGTGAGCATCAAGGCTATGAAAGGCTCGAACAGCAGCTTCAATACCTTGAGCTTGCCACGGAACATCTTAGGAACAGTGATGTACTCCGTCGGCATTGTGGAAGGATGTGTAAGATCACCTATGTACAAAGCTCAGTCAACTTGCAAGAAGCATATGGAACAAAGTAATCTCACCTTCTTCTTCAGCACCCCTTTCAATCGTCTCGAGTGATGGAGATACATTAACGTTCTCCTCACTCTGAAATTCAATTGCATCGTTTCTCAGCTTCTGCTGATCCTCATCGAACTCACGTGTTCGCTCCATCTGGCGCTTCCAGGCAAGCTGTCATCATACACATTAGTATTGTTTCGAAACAAGCCTATCTAAATTGTACCTCGGCTGCTTCCTTAGCACGTTCGGGATCTAGTTCTGCATCCTCAGCATCAACTTCTACGTTCCCTTGTACAGCTGGTTTAGCTTTACATCACAGAATTATCAGTTACAAGTTTCAACGTCATCAGAATGTGAGGTGTGTACGAGGATGGCGGCCAATGATACGAGGTGCTACGACCATCGGTGGTGGAGGCGGCGGCGGCACAGGCACTCCTTCGGCCTGCATCAACATTCAGTTTGAAGTCACGACACCCAATACAGAAGATTGTTTATAACACACCGGGGCGGAACTATCTTGGCCAGCTTTTCTCCCGATGAAATAGGAGTAGAGTTCCGTTTGTGTAATAAGGAAGTTAAGCTTCTTTTGTTGACGTAAGGCTTCCCTCCTTTCGTCTTCCTCTTTCTTCTTCTTACGATCTAGTGGATTGATTGCAATTGATTAGTCGACAGCATACGTATCACTGTAGTTGCAATAGCACCTTCAGCAGCTCGCTTCTTGAGTGCTGCCCTTTGTTCTTTATCGTGCTTTCGCCACCATATTGCCATCTGCCGTCAATGTTGATGAGCATACTGAATAAGCTGAATTATTGGAAGCGGTACGCACTTCGCGTGCCATCTTCTTGGCGCGCTGCGCAACCTCTCGAGATTGCTTGCGCAGAAGAATCGCTCGTCGTTGCACCTCCTTTTGACACATTACAGCCAGTTTCTGTACTAGAGCATAAGCATACAATCCATTTCCCTTGGACATACAATTGCACCGGTACCTTTGAGTTGTTAATTATTGCTTGATGTGAGCTCACATATTGTCGGTGAGCGCGGGGCATATCCCTGTATAAAAATGAGTACAATTCATATGACATTATGTGGGAATGCATGTACCTTTTGACAATTTGCGCCCAGGTACGAACAAAGTCCCTGTCAATTTCCGAGGAGACGTTTGTCAATTCCACTAGTGCAATCGTGTCACTCTGTATTGCGAATGTTAGCAACAAGCGGCTCTCCACCTGAGGAGGGGTTCCTGTACAGCTTGAGGCTTTTCTCTGAATTTGCCTCCTTCCTCAACGAATCCATGTCGCACGGCTTGCTCATAGCTGAAGTAGTCGTCTTCAGTATCTGTAACATAAAGAGAGGATGTTAGGGCTAATGGAGAACAGAGAGATGGTCTATCCTACCGATGTAAAAGTTTGTATCACCCATTGGAGGCAAAATGTAACGTGAGGGATCAACCTTCTTGTAGCGCTTAGGTTTACCAAATCTACGCTTTAGATCCTGTAGCAGAGCAGAATCCTCTTCATACTCATCACCCTCTCTCTCGGTGACGGCTGCAATAAAGAAACATAAGCTCTTTGCTATTTCAGTCTGATATAAATGGAGGCGCACTAGATTCATCAATTCCCAAGCCATAGTCAGGTTGCAATCTTCTTAGAGTCGTTTGCTCATCCTCAAGCAATCGTCCCTAGATATGCTCGTTAGTAGGACAGGGTCAATTGAAGGCACTAGGTTCTACCTGTTCAGCAAGCCTTCTCAGGCGTCGTTCGAGCTTATGCTGCTTCAACAGATTGCGATATGCCTTCTCAGTAATGTGGCCCTTCCAGGCCATTTCTTTTCTTCTCTGAATAAGGCTTTCTACTCACAGTTCAAGGTCAGATCAGGCGAGGCCAGTAGTTGAATTGTGTTAGTCACTTACCAGGACTAGGAATCTGATCAGTCAGAATAAAGAGCTCCTCGTCGTCACTGATCTCACCATCTTCATTAATGGCTGGTTCAAAATGCGAAAACAGGCCAGCTTCGAGCAGCGAATCCACGGAGAACAGATCCGTCATGGGCTTGGAACGGGCACTCAGTGCAAGTGTCTCCTCATACCTGTATCATACGATGAGCGAGGGGTGCAATCAAAGCAAAGAGCGAAAAGCGAGGCCTCCATTTCCTGAGGATCAGCTCGATGATCAAGAGTGAAAGGCTGAATGTCAAGGTGGGAACAGCGACACTCTACCTGCGACATAGCTCGTCGTAAGTGGGTATCAGTAGGTTCGTTCGCGCCTGCAGCCTGGCTTGCTCCTCAAACAACGGCTTTCGCTTGGTACGGACTGCATGCCCGTTCTGCAGTGCGATAAGAGAACGCAGCTGAGTGAACTTCGACATCAAACACACACAGCACACATCTGCGCCTTGAAGGAAAATCTCACAGAGAACCACGATGAGGGCGATGTAGAGAGAGGTTCACAGTGTGTGCGCACAAACCTTCTCTTTGCCCTTGGCAACCGACGATGAGCGCTTCCTGCCGTGCCGATCGGCGGACTTCCCTTCTTGGCCATTTGAGGTGCCATTAATCTTCACATTCGTGGTGTACTCTTGATGGGCAGCCACGGTGTCGGCCTCTTCGACTTCCATTCTCGAATGTAGAGAGGATAGGATTGCGTAGCGAGACAGAGAACTGTTTGATTGCTACTGCCACGTCTAGCAGGCAGGGATCGGCCTTTGGTGGAAGATCCTCAAGATGGAAACCGACGTAGAGGGCAAGTACTTGAGGGATTGATTGATTTCTTCCGTAGATGGGGGAGGGGCACCTCGGGGTGGGGTCGCAGGGTTGACGGGCCCACTGCCTGTCCCCTTCGCGCTACAAGAGATGACCGAGGATGGACCTCGAGTAGGAGGAAGAAGAACGGGGGGACAAAGGGAGGGGAAACGCCAAAGATGGGCTGGCTGCAGCTTTTGTTGTTTATTTTTTTTGCGACGCGCGGGGACAAGGTACCACGCACTCCCACACCGGCGACTGGCCAGACACCCCACAACCACCCGCGCCATCACCTTCGACCCCAAAGGTCCGCACGAAAGGTTCTTTCTTTCCGCGACTTTAACCAAAAGAATGTTGTTTATATAAGGCTAAAATATGAGAGCATTCTTTACATTGTTGATGGACTGACTAACACACAAAAGCGACGTGGGAGACGAGACAAGCTTTATAGAACGCCATACTTCATCTCGAAGGCATCGCAGATCTTGCCACATGCAACGGATGCAGAGAGAGGGTACTCGGAGAAGGAAACCGTTCGCTCCACGTAGTCCACTGCTACCTGCATTGTTTATGTTATCAGGAGAACGTCGGTCAGAACGAACAAAATTGCAGATAACACCGTTTCAGAAACACGTACCGATCCGTGTGCCATCGCTCCCACAACAAATACCACGGGTTGATCATCCGGGAGTGTCTTCACAAACTCGTATAGGGGTTGGCAAGTTGGTGCGTCATACTCGGCAGCTGGTATGGTTAGGTGATAAGAAGGCAATCAACAGTTTCAGAAGGCGCAAGTAGTGCGCACCGATCTTAGGCGCGCCAGTGGGCAAGTGGTCTGTGATTGGGTTCTTGATGACTTGCAGCAGCCGCTCTGGTCCTTGTGTAGCTCGAATGCTAAGCTTGTGGAGCAATTGTACTGCATTTCGGTTGGACATCAGCACACGGCAAAGAAGCAGAGATGATAGCACACAACGCACCCATGAGAGGAGCAAAACGCTTGTACGTGCGAGGAATGCGCGTGCGTGGGTTGACCTCAATGAGGACGTTGTTGGATGTGTGAATGTAAATCAGCAGCCGGCCTGCCTGGTTCAGCGGACTGTCGAGCAGCGTCAACAGGCACTGTCAGAGTGAAGGGTAGATCGAAGATTAATCTTCGACGTTTGCATTTTCTTCGCAAAAGAAAACGACTGAGGGTGAATACCTGGTGGACGATGTCCGGTCGGGCCTCTTGCTCGTCCCGCTTCCTCTTTTTCATCAAATTCTTGTGTTCATCACCCTCAAGCAGTTCATACTTGTTTCCCACCTTCACCGTTTCAAGCGAAGCGCCCTCCTGAAAGAGCAGAATAGGCAGCGTCGTCAGCACAATGCCTCTCGATCTCAGATCTCCGGAAGGCATCGCAGATCGCGCGATTAACGAAAAGAATTGATTAATGTACCAAAATGACGATAAGACGTCCACCCTTCTCCCTCTCCTGCTTCGTCTTGGGAACCTTTGGTTCTTCCGGAGCCTGCATTTGCCGTGTGCAAGTGAATTCGTCGAGTGAGGATGAAAATCTGAATATGGAAGATGAAATCTGGAATACAAGAGAAAATATTTTTCTTTTCTTTTCTTTCTGCAGTCCGTTACGGAAAATCCGCACGGTCCTCGTCCTGTGGGCGAAACGAAAGGTTGGTTTTGGTGTTGCTTTGGGTGTTTCGTAGGGCCCCGTCCGAGAAATGCCTTCTCGTACTAGATACCACTGGTGCTGCGTGTTGCAGCCAACAACAGATGGACAAAGAGAGATGGATGGTCCTCCTTGTTTGCCTCTGAGTTTTATTTTTTGGCCCACAAGAATTTTTCCGTTGGGCAATTATCAAAATTATTTTTAAAATTATGAAAAAGGAAATAAACCCGGAGAAAAATATTTATTTATATCGCACGCCTTTTTTATTTTTTATTTTTGAGTTTCAGAAACCCTCACCAAAACCCAGTGCGGCTTCGTCGTTCGAAATGGACGAGGCTGCTAGCAGAACTTCGGCTTTCGGTACGAACATGGGATCTTTTGTTTTGTCTTTATTATTTTTTGTCCCATATCCAACCCCATCAATCGGTTAAACGTATTTCTTTGATTGAATCACAATGGGGGTGCAAGAATTAAATTTAATCCCACATGTGCTCGTTGGGTACGCAATGGGGAGACCAAGGAAGCGACGGTTGCGTGGGATGTAGATCTAGACATGTAGATCTGGATGGCTTCACCGGTGTTCCACGGCATCCCATCCACTCGGATCGCATTGATGCGGCATTGTTATTGTATCCTCGTCAATGTTCTATCTGACTCCCAATCTCATTTATCCCTCTACACGCAGCATGTGATGTCAAAACCATTTGATTTGTTTTGGGGATTCACATTTTACTTTACATTACCGATCGGTTTCTTCTGCCTTTTCCTCCCTTCGGTGGTGTGTGTAGAGCACATCAGATCTATGTGTTGATCGATTACGTGTCAGCGCCCAGCAACGTTTGGTGCTTTCTTGTGTATGTGTGGAGTACACGAGCATCACGGAGACGAAGCTGAACTAACTTGACCCCGTCCTTGTTGTCCACTTCAACAGGAGGAGAAGGAGGAGGCCTGGGGCTGACCACCGTCCCCACCATCACCACTGGCACCGTCATCACGACCGGAGCGAGCCATGCGGCAGCGCCGCCGGTGCAGCCCACGCTGATGGACGCGAGTGTGGCGGTACACAGCTTGACTCCAGTGCAGCAGGCGCCGATTGAACTGGCTGTACAAGGCTTGATCCCGGTACTCCAACCACTGCAGTCTCCGCAGATAGCTATGGTGGAGTTGGACCTTAACGAGCCACAACTACTGGGCCAGACTGAGCCGGCCCTGGCGAGCGAACAACCCCTACAGTCCGTGCTGCTGGAGCCCGTGAACACACCCCAAGATCAAGTTAATGCTAAGGTGATCGATCCTCAGGCATTGAGCACGCAAGGGGAGGGAACCAGCAAGCCACTCGTGAGCACATTGACCGTAACAAACACGGGCCAGGAGGCTGAGAACCTCAAGGTCCATGAGGGATCTAGCGCTATCACGATCGCTTCCGATCCCGCCTTCACAGCTCCCCTACCGGCTGAAGTGCCGAACAACGCAATGGAAACAACATCCGCCGAGCCTCAAACACCAGTCGCAGACCAGGAGAGACAAGAAGCGACCCCTTCCGCCGGTGCGAATGGTTCAGAACCAGCAAACGAACAACCCTCGACGAATACTCCCTTAACCTCGCCTGCTAAACGCAAGCGAGGGCGACCGCCGAAACCTAAACCACCGGTCGATCCCAACGCTCCGGTGGTGCCTAAGAAGCGAGGCCGACCGCCTAAGGCTCGCAAAATTGGTGACTCGCCCATGGCGACAACCCCAACATCAGCATCGGCGACTCCTACGTCGGCAACCACGCCTTCGGGTGATACTTTTTCGCCTGCAACTCCCCTCGGTATCGCGGATGATGGATTGTCTACCATAGCCTTCACCGTATCTCCTGCAAGTCTGGGTGGATCGGACACTCCCCCAGTTTTACGAAAACGGCGTGGTCGGCCTCCCAAGCCTAAGCCACCTCCCATCGCCCCAACTCAGGTCGCTGGTGAACCAGTAACTACTGATCTTACTGCTGCCAGCACAACCACCAGTGCCACAGATCCGGCCACCGTACCGAACCCACCCGCAACTGCCGGAGAAGCATCGCCAGCGACTTCTGTCTCTGGCGACACCCCACCAGTGAAGCGAAAACGCGGACGTCCACCCAAGGACAAGCCGCCTGTGGTGAAAGGCCCACCGAAGAAGCGAGGTCGGCCGCGTAAGAGCAAGGAAGGTTACGAAGAGTGGATGACTCTGGTTCACGAAAGCCCAGGTCAAGAGGCGGCTTCGATCGAGGAGTACTGGCGACGACACTTTGGGCTCAGCGACAGTGCTAACCTCATGTCATCATCCAACGGCGCTGCGGCACCATCAACCGGGGCGCAGCCAGCCACTGATGAGGTTCCTGCAGGCCAGTCTAATGGAGCCGCCAGTGATGGCAGCGGCTCTCACACGCTCTTGAAAGCGGATGACGGATGGCTGAAACTAACCAAAGCTTCCACCGATAACGCCGACAGCAATGGTGACGCTAACACACCGGTCGATGCAACTGGTCGAGAGCAATATGAAGCCTTCAACGGTAAGCACGAGAGTAAAGAGGACGAGGAAAATGGAGAAGAGGAAGAAGAGGATGAAGAGGAGGAGGACGAGTTCGTATTCGCCTCGCCGCACATAAATACGTCCGTGGTAGAGAAGTTGCAAGCTCTGCGCAATGCTTTGCTTACCGGTACGCATTTGAAAAATAGCAATGATGTCGAATTTAAGCTCATGTCTCATCATACGTGTGAACGGCCAGATAATGACGAGGTGATCCTCCGAGCAGCAAAGGAATTCGCTTATGTTTGAGTGCTCCCTTTCTCTTTGCTATTTTCTCTTACTCTGTGCTATTAATGAATTCTTCTCATCACTTACTCTGGGACTTAGGGATGAAGGAAGTAATGGGATATCTTAAGAACTACAATAATCACAACATGTACAGGTAACCGTGAGTATGATGATGACAGTGGGTATGGACAACTCTGGCAGAGTTACTGAAACCATGAATTGAAGTCAGCCATGAGTATCTGCTGCCCGCCGGGCGCGCTGGCGTTGGTGCTTTCCTGCTCCTCACTTGCCTGGGGCTGCTGTGACTGCTGGCTACTAACAGGTGCAGCGGAGGCGTTCTCGCCCCATGCTACGGAGCCTCCAGCGAGTATGTCATCAATCGAGAAGGCGTCCTCCTGCTGGTTCGCCTGCTGCAGCCATGGAGGGAAGGGAACGGCACCTGTGCAATGGGTGGGTGAGCCTCCTTTGCTTCCACCGAATGCGTTATGGTGCATGCTACGTACTGGCGACGCCTGCCTCCGATCTGGTCTTCTCTCCCGGCAGTTCGCTAGAGTCATTGAGCAGCGAAGTGAAGCTACCAACCTCCATCGCTTCGCTACTATCAAAGCTCCCCTTTAGATAGATGCCCCAGCTGTCAGCGTGGCGGAGGATTCATGTGGAAGGTACACGAACCTGAGGAAGAAGCGAAGCCAGCCCCAAGCCGGCCTGAGGTGTAGGGCGGAATTGGCGGTGTTGCGCAGCCGCAGCCGCACCCGCACCCGATACGGAGGGACCGCCTGTACGGTTGCTTCCTCCCTGTCCGGCGGCTCCCGAGCTTGACGAAGGCAGCAAGGAAGGTGGAAGCCCTATTCCAGGGTATTGCCCGGTCGGGAGGGACGGCGGCGTGCCTGGAAGCGGCCACGGAAGTGAGATAGACGGCAGAGATCCTGCTGGCGGCTGATGGTTCGACAAGAAAGGTGCGAAGTGCCGCTTCTGTACTCCATGCTGGTGGCTTGAATGTAGGCTGGCCAACTGTGTGTGCTGCTGTTGCTGATGTGCTGCGTGTTGTAGAGATGGGACGGGGAGCAGAGAAAAGGGGAGTTGATGAGGGCGTGATGACTGCGACGCTGAGACTGGTGCGCTGCCGTTCCTTGCTTGATCTCTTGGTGCTCGCGAGATGGGCATTCGGTCCTCAAGGGAGGGGTCGGAGGTAAACTTGGGAACGCGGCTCACTGATGACGAAGATCAGCCTGAGCAAGTCATGCAGGGCCATTCAAGTGCGAGCAACGTACTTGCTCCCATGGAGGACGTCGCTCTCTGGGCGTGCGGGCAGAGAGCACTACTATGCTTTACCGGCCTCGGAGACTGTGTGTTCGACCGTGGTACCTATTCTCCCCACATTAAGTTTATCTGCCTTCACGCTTCAAGAGTCAACGTTCAGCTTATACCTCTGCTTTGCTGGCCACTTGCTGCGGTCGGGAAGACATCATGACGGGGCAGGAAGACGTAGTGGTGGTGGCTGTACCACTGCTCCGCGTGGAGGATGAACTCGACGGTTGGGAATGATGGCTGCAGTTATGCTGTTGGGCCTGGCCTGTGGTCTTGAGTTGATCTCCACAATCCACCGACGATGCACTGCCGCCCTTTGCTTTTGGCTTGGCCTTGGTATCAGCCCGTGCGGAGACAGAGGAGCCTTTCGTGTCGCTCTTCTCCTTCTTAGAGGATGACGAAGACGACTTACGCGACTTCTTGGGCCTCTTGTGCTCGCGCTTCGAGTGTTTCTTTCCATGCCGGCTCTTGCTCCGCTTCCTCTTGGACGACGAACTCTTCGTGGTGGTCGAGCTGGTCTTCTTCGTCTTGTCTCGGTACTTGTCGTAGTTGGCAGCGCTCCAACAGATCTGCTCAAGCAGTGAATGCACACTCGTCTTCTCGGTCGAGTCGCCCTGAACAAGGGCCTTTCCCAAGGTTGGGATAGCGGTCAGCGGTATGCGAGGTGCCTTCGGCTTGACAGCAGGCAGCGATGCATGAATAGGAGTTCCGCCAGGGGACGTCGGTACGGATATCTCGTCTTCTGAAAAGAGTGAAGCTCCCGTGGGCGATGAAGCAGGCTCCTCGTCAGATGGTGGCTCTGGGGAAGGCGCTGGCTCTTCCTTCTGGTCCTCCGGCCCGGCTTCGGCAAGCGTCAAGCCACAATGCGAAGATCGATGGAAGGTGGACGTGCAAGACGATTCCAAGAGCGAGGACTGGGACAGTTGAAGCGGAATGTCGCTGAATGACTTGGAAGTTAGCTCTGATCCAGGCTGGCCTGTCTCGGAAGGAACACGCGAAGGCTGGGCGAGGCTGATAGTCGTCCCAGGCGTATCCGAGAGCATCGGGCAGGTACTGCTGGCGGCGAAGTTCACGGACATCAGCGGTCACGCAAGGATAGGCAAACTCCTACTCACGCCAGGCAAGGTGGATGAGGCTAAAGGTGCCAGCACTGTCGTGGATGTCGCTGAGAGAGAGAAGTAAGAAAGGAAGAAACATACCCGAAGAAGGTGGCGACACCTCGAAGCCTCCGTACCTCAGTGACTTGATCGCGCGTGCCAATACATGGATATGAGATAGGAACTGTTGCCCCAAGCAAAGGTACCCTGCTTGAACAATCAAGCTACGGAGCAGTTAACATGGGTGGAGGTGTTCCAAGTCGCAGCGATTCGGAGGAGTGATCCCTGGCCTGCAATCGTGTCACCTGTGGCACCTCATCCGTCACACAGTTGACCGGTGACGCTGCTGTGTCAGAACTTCCAGGGCCGCCTACCCTGGCCTGAATCGAACCCACGTCCCACCACCGTACTGGGCAAGCATAGGATTGGCCGGTGTTGGTGCTATGTCACTAACTGTTGTTTGTGCCGCTTTTTTATAGAATTGAAAAAATTCACAAAAACAGTTTGCCCCAGGTGAGTTTCGAACTCACGACCTCTGCGTTATAAGCACAGCGCTCTACCAACTAAGCTACTGGGGCTTTTCGCACTGGTGAGGATGAACATTTCCCTGTTATATTATCCAACCTGAGAGGCTACGCAGAATGGCCACAGTCGGTCGGCAGTGCCTTAAATTTAATGACTTTCTCTTTTGTTAATAAATTTTTTAACTTGCTTAAAGTGTTTATTTTCGGAAATAGAAATAAAATTATTAATGTACAAAGAAATATTAAAAATAAAGTGTCAAAATGAGTGACAATTTATTATTTAAACTGTTATTATGCTAAATAACAGTACAAAATGAGCAAGAGGAAGAATTGGCCACCTTCTTGCACACCTCTAAAATCATGTAAGATGGGGGAAATGAATCACCTTCATAAAAGTTCAAGAGACCTTTTTAGGAAAGCGCTTTTTTATCCTCTGAAAAAGCACACCATATCTGAAACGACAAACCGAGGCATACAAGCCAAGGCAGGCTGGAAAAGAAGATGAAGCCCGGGCTTCTCTTCTTAACCCTCCTTGCTGGGGTGTTCATTCTGTTCCCGGAAGACACGCAAGGTATACCCCCTTTCAACGTTGTAGAAGGTACAACGAGATCATGCTGATCTCCTGTTGAACATCACAGCGGTTTCCTGCACAACATGTGAGTTATACGCTGGTCAGGCGATGGGAGCCCTTGACTTTGGGAGCACAGGGGCGCAAGCGTCCCTCATCCTCAGTCGGAAGACATCCCAGGCCATCAAGTCCTCCGCCACTCCGCTCTCGTTCACAGTGGAGGCGTGGGTGAGGGTCACCGATCCCGCTGCTCGCCGACCACAGCCTCTCTTCTCCCGCTACCGCCGCACTTCCCCCATTCAGGGTAACTCTGGGGCTGAGTTCCTGCTTCAGCTTCAGGACAATGGCAACCTCAACCTTATGCTAGGAGGCGGGTCGTCGAACCCTAATCAAGTGGGTATCGATCTTGACTGCGGCTTCGGTCTCGTCCCGGCCCAACAGTGGACTCATGTGGCTCTGACTGTCTCCACGCCGGCTGGCCGCACGAATCCCGACGATATCCGCATCTACACAAACGGACAGCTGGTGTGTCAGTGGCCCACCAACGGCTCGCTCCCCTTCGCCGGCACGCGTCAGGTCATGCACGATCAGCCCTTCGCCTTCTCGAACTACCAGAGCGTTGTTGTGTGCGAGGGGGGAGTGCAGACCTTCGGCGGACTCATGGATGAGATCCGCGTGTGGGCCGGCGCCCGCTCCGCGGAGAGCATCCAGGACAATTACGCCACCGTAGTGTCATCCTCCACTCCGGGCCTCGTCGGTCAGTTCAGCCTCGACCGTCAGGCTGCCGAGGTGGCCGGCGGATACGCCATGGACTCGTCGAACACGCACGCTGACGCTGCTTTCGCCGGCGTTGATGGCAGCCTGCCGGTTTGGGTGGTCTCGACCGCAGGCATTCAGCCGGTGCAAGTTGAAGTGGCCAACTTCGTCATCACGCCAATCACGCTGTTCGGCTTCGCTAACAGCACGAGTGACACTTGGGGCGTACGCGTCAACACGTCACTCCAATCCACGGAGGCCCTCTTCCGCGATGCCAGCGGCAACATTCCTCTGGCCTCCACTGACCTGGTGCAGGCGGTTGCGGGTAGCAGGTTAGTCCCCTTCTTCTCGTTCTCGATTCGTGATCTGAAGTGAGGAGAACTAACTGAACTTGGTTTGATTAGGTTCCCTGTTGTCTACTTCAAGAGCATCTCGCCGCAGGACAAGGTGGTTACCTTCACTTATACCGTAGTCTCCATCAACATCAATTCTAGCCTGGAGGTCGTGTCGGCGCCGGCCAGCGTACAGGTGACGGTCACAGCCAATGGCTGTGACGGCAAGGGCGGCCTTATCGATGGCTGCGGCGTGTGCAACGGCCAGAACCGCTGCGCTCCATTCGGTTGTGATAGTCTGGGCAATGTGACCGATCGCTGCGGTCAGTGCAACGGCGCGGGTGACACCTGTGAGTGCGCGCTGACCTCGTGGCGCGGCTACAATGAGAGCTCACTCGACAACAGCATTCTCTTCTCCGATCTCTCTCACCTCAATGACGCCATCGCTACCACGCAGAACCTGCTCAACGAAGTGACCGATCTTCTGCTTGCTGGCGAGGACGCGCTCTCCTGCGCACGGTTTAGTGAGGTGCTGACAAGGGTCAAGACGCTGCAGCGGAGGACGAGTACCTACAACAACCTGTTCCTCGAGCGTTTTCTCAGCAAGCTGGACTGAAGCGCGCGAAGGACCATCTCATCAGAATAGCTCTCTTCATTCTTCTATCATCTAGCCCCAGGTTCCGGTGTGAAGGCCCGCTGCTGAAAGTAAGCAGTGCGTTGTGGGGCGAGTGATGACTCGAAGTTGCTTATCTCCCTCAGTCTATCCTTCTCTTCTTTGTATGGAAACGGTGTATCCTTTCTCTTCAGTCTGTATCTCGCTCGTTCAGTGGGTTAGAATAGATCCGAGTTAGCAGATCCTGAGTGTGCACCACTGTAAGCGTCAAGCCAGATTCTGTTCAAGCAATCGCACTACACTGTCGACGTTGACCTTCATGTCCTCTCGAGCTGCTTCTGAATCAGGAAAGAGCATGGCGTAGCGGTGGCCGAACATCGCAGCGTGGTACCTGCACAGCAGTGGGGAGTTTCACATCACTCAGTGTGGTGTTTCATAAAGGATAAGGAGGCCATCATGTACCAGAAGGAGCCCAGGGCCGGGTAAGAGCATCGAACTTTCAGAGGAAAGAACTCCAGCACCAACGTTCCCGGTGGAGTAAACCACATGTTGTATAGTCCTCCACCATGGGGTCCTGCACAAGAGAGTGGATAAGGGCCGGGCCGCCTTCCGGTACGGCCAAGGGACGACACGCACCCACAACGGCTTTGGCTCGGCTGAAAAGTGCCAGTACGCCCTTCAGCCCTGGTGGTGTTACGCTTCTGTGATCGAACATAACCAGCTCCTCTCCTTTATCGCGTTGCTAGAGAAGGCATGCCGGAGGTCAGGTATGAAGGGAGTTAAGGTATCCACTTCCAGGTCTTTACCTTGATAACTGTTCGGATGGCACCGATCACCTCGTCTTCATTGAGCACTCTACGGCCTCGATTGGTGGCTGCATTTGTTCGAGAGATGTAGATCTGTAGCATATGCAACACATTCAGAAAGCGTTCGCTACACGAGAGTAGAGGTGAGACGAACGATCAAGTTCCGCTCTTGGCTTGTTGTTTCAGGAGCTTCACCACCATGAAGGATTGTATCTTGCATTGAGCGCCATATTGTTGGATGGCGGAGTGGCTCGAGACAGGGAAACACCCATTTCCTGAATTGATCACTAGGTAAGACATCATCCAACCGGTTCAGAAACAAGAAGGATGGGTACCCCGCAGAGACACCTGAAGAAGAATCAAGGATCCGATTGCTGGAGAAGCCGAAGCGCTGTGTGGAGACAGTTAGATGTGAAGTGCAGGTTAGTAGAAGTGCTAAGCGTAGTAGGGTCTCACAAATGACGATACCTCAAGAACTTGCGTGATGATGCCAGAAAGAGGCGGGACCTGAAAATTTGGGTCCGAGGAACTGTAAGTACATTTGGAGACAAGAGAATAGTATGGACCCAGCGTCCATGTTACTTACCATGATCTTGGCCACCTTACGCTCCTCTGGCGTGAGCCATTCGAGTGCATACGCAAGTTTGGGTAAGAGTGTGTCGAGGAAGTGTTGGAATGCACTTCCTTCCTCCGTTAATAAATAAATCACCACCTCTTCTTTTGGACCTGCAGCTGAAGATGGATGGATGATTCAGCATTTAGTGGACTTGGGGTCGTATCAGCAAGAGCTTACCCTTGATGGGCACAAAGTTTTTGTCGTAGCTTGTATTCTTCCAGATGGTCCACCTGAAGACAATTGTTAGAGATTAGCGATATCTTAAGAATTCTAGGATGTACCTTGGACAAGTTTTAGTGCTCTGTAACTGGGCGTTATGTGCGAAGAGCATGTGTCCTTGTCGGAAGCGGGGAAGGTCAAGGAGCAAGGCTTTCTCTTTCTTTTCGTTGTCCGAATCCTCAAGCACAGATGGAAGCTCTTCCCTGAATTCGACGCAATATCACGGGTGAGTAAAGTTGCAACACTAGTGAAGCAGTAGCGATCTGCTCTGCGAGGACGAACCATCTGTGTGAGCAACTAGAGGAGCTGTCGGTGCAGCCCAGCAAGTCTGCCTTGCTGAGCTCCAGCGTGCGGTTCATGAAGGTATCTTTATGAGCGCAACTCAGCAGCCTTGCCGCTTGATTCTTGATGATCATCCGTCACAGAATGAAAGAAGAGAATGACCTTGTTAGCATTCCAACCAGCTCCATTCATCAGTCCACAACAGGCGAACAATGTTGGTGTATTGCACGTACTCCTGACGCGAAGCGAGGCATGGGCAGCTTCCACACGCCGTAGTCTTTGGTCAGCAATTCTAGAATGAAGGATTGAAAACGATCAATCGTGATGCAACCTCATCACCCTCCCAGGGAGCGCGTTAACACGACGAACCCAGCTCAAACTGAGTCTTGGGCTCGTGGCTCGTCTTCATTTGTTGTTGTTGTTCTTCTTCAAACAGGTCCTGGGGCAGCGTCGCTTCATCTGACTCCTTGTGTGCATGTCCGTCTGCTGTTTTCATTCCTTTTTAAAAATTAGATTAACATTTAAGTCGCATTTTTCTTTTAAAACCAAAATTACTGAAAATTTGATATTTTGCTCTATTTTACAAAGGGAAGAAAAGCGAAAGATCAAAAAAAAAAAGAGAGATTAAATACCAACAGATTCGAGTGGGGAGGTATGGGGTTGTTTGGTGGTGGAAAAGAGGTCGAGTCGTAGCAGGCGATGGTCGTTGTAGGCGAGGAGGACCATACACAGCCCCACCATCACCCACAGCAAGGTGGGCAGAGGAGACCGCATCTCTCTCTGCTTGTGGGCTTTGTGACACAAGTGTTTGGGAAAGATTTCAAAACATCTGAGCCAATATTTGGTTCACATTCCTGGCATGCCATAGCGGATACAGAAGGTTACTAACCGGAACCCTAAATCCCAAGTAAAGTAGTGGATTTGGAATTTGAAGAATTGCAATCTATTTTACCGATATGACCGACGATATGACAAAGGGCTCACGAGTCGCAATCTCGGCGGGCTCGCTTTGCCTTCCTCGCCTGCGAAGGACGTTCGTGGTGAGCAGAGGAAGAAGAAGATGATGCATCTACGGGTGTTCGCTTATCCTCTTGAGAAGATTCGCCTTCAGATTGAAGCGGTCGCTTCGTTCCCCGCTTGAGCTCCAGCTCCATGCCGGACTCGTCATCAGGGGCAACTAGCGAAGCGAGAGGAGGAAGTGGCGATGAAGGTTGCAGTGGCTGAGATGAAGAAGGCGAGTCGGAAGGTTGAGAGAGAGGAAGTGAACCGAGCGAGAGAGATGGCATGAGGAATGAGCTCAGTGATGGGAAGGAAAGAGACGACAGGGAGGGCAAACGACAAGGCGAGGCTGTTGGTCGAGCATGTCCGGTCGTCATCAAGTCGTCACTCTGAGAGGAAGGAGGAGAAGGAGACCGCAACGAAAACGGCGACGATGAGCCCAGAGAGTGCAGATCCGGAAAGGACAGCTTCGAGACGAGGCTTGATGGCAGGGACAAAAGGGATTGTTCCTTCTGTAGAGCAGCGGCAAGAAGCTCCTTTGCTGAAGCAGGAGTCGTCGGTGCGCCCGCAGGCTTTTGTTGATTCGACTCAGCTTGCACTGCTGAAGGAGCAGGAGCTGGAGCTGGAGTGGTTCGGACTTCATCCAATCGGGAAGGAGTAGTGGAGGTTCTTCGAGGAGGTGTCGAGAAGGCATCCGGTGAAGGAGCCGAGGGAAGAGGAGGAGATACAGATGGAAAAGAAGGTGACTTAGGTAAGCCTGCAGAGGAGGAAGGAGGAGGAGTGGACGAAGACACTCCTGCTGTGAAGAGCCGGCGGCGAGCGCTGTGAGAATGGCCATCAGCTGACGAAGTTGGTGGAGGAGCCTGCAGGGAGGAGGAGAACAGGGAGAAGGGCGAGAACGAAGAGGAGTTGCAGAAGACGTAGTCCGGCAAGTTGGCGTCTTCGGCCGAGGCCACAGGAGCTCGATCAGAAGTGGTGGTCTGCACCGATAACTGGACACCACTACTGGTGAGCGGAGCTACAGATGAGGAAGACTGCGCCATGGCTGTGCCCAGGCTGGTGGGACAGATATGGCCGGCCTTGAGCTGACCACACTTGCCACATAGGTAAGGTCTGCGCCGGGTCTGTTTGTTGACTCCGTGATGGTCCTGCGTGAGTTGAGGTGGCTGCGATGGAGCCGACGAGGATCGTTGAGCGGATGACAATGAGGATCCATCAGGCCTCGGCACCGAGGAGGACCGGGGACGTGTTGAGAGAGGAGGCGAAGATGCGATGGATGCCTGCGGGGAAGCCGGAGAAGATGAAGCGGAACCTCCTCTTCTCTTTCTGGCGGTGGATTCGTGTAATCCCTACGATTCGTCCGGAGTTAATTTAATAACTGAATTCCAGGAAAGCAGTGACGCGAACAAACACCCAAAGAACGCAGAGAGCGCAGACAAGGCACAGAAGATTGGATAAAGATGGGGAACGGTACCTGTTGCTGTCCCTTCAACCTCTGCATGAAACTGAGCACGTCACGTTCCTGTTGAGTGAGCGTCTGCATCTCGTCACAAGATGATGGTGACTCGGGTCCACGCCGGAAAGAGGAGTATCTAGACGATGAAGCGGTCGATACCCCTTGGGGAGACAGCATGAGCGGTGTCCTGCACGATCCTGCGATGTGTGGCGTTTGACCCGGTCCGGAAAGGGTGCGTACTGGTGTTACAGTGTTTTTGTACACTGTTCTGTATTACCTAACACAAAAAAAAGGCTTTGGGTTCGTGGAAAGGCAACTCCGAAAAATTGACCAATCAAAAATCGGAAACAAAAGAATGTTCTTCCACGAATGTCGACAAAATTAAATGCGAATGTGAGGTATTAATATTATTTTACAGAATGCTCCTCTCCGCTGTTGTGCTGGTGGCCAGATCCTGGGGATGAGTCGGTTGTGCTGTGCGAGCTACGATCTTGCTCATTCTCCTCGGTTGAGTCCGTCCTCTCGTTGTTGTCGAGATGATCATCTGCCGGAGCCGCGGATCCCTCTTCCATCGAGTGATCATGTAGGTCAGTCAGCTCACTTTCGTTGGATGATGCGCCGGAGGAATCATGATCGCCGACGTGTTCGGTGTACTGTTGGAGGTATTGCTTCGTCCTAAAGTAGAGATAAACGCAGACTCCAATGCCAATGATCACGCCTGCGCCACAAATGCGCGTCAGGATTACAGTAAGCTTCGCTGATAAGGCGCCTTTGTACCTATCACGAGAAAAACGAGATTCCACCGGCTTCCGGCTTCGCCCCGGAGGATTTCACTTAAGTTGGAAAGAGATTTGCCAATTGAAATGTGAATGAAGAGCTAGCAATGGAGTGGCGTAAGTGTAAGGTTAGGACACGGATCGAGGTGTAGATGCACCTTAACGAGAGCCACTGCCGTGCCTACAGCGTAAATGTGGAATGGTACTCGCGTAGCAGCAAAGAGCGCATTAAAGAGCGGATAGGGGTAAGGGGCGATTCGAATCAAGATGACAAGTGGCAGCCCTTCATTTTCAATTGCTCTCTCCAACGCCACGTACTTGGGATAGCCTCTGTGGGGAGGAGTTAGAACAGAGATTACATATGTCGAGAGCGGAGAGGTTACCTGGTTTGCTTCTCCACCCAATCAGCAAAAAAGTATCGATAAATGACAAACGATGACAGCCCACCAAGCAGAGATCCTGTGGATCGCAATAACAAGTGTATTGTGAACAAAGATCAGGATCATCGTGAGAGACGTATCATAGCTTACCTATATACGCAGGTATGAATCCAGTCCAACCGTAAATGTAACCACAAGCGAACAGGCACCTAAGTGTGGTGATTAGATGAGAGTACAGCACAGCCAACAGTCGGGACTCTACCATGCGTAACCGATAATCGGAGGAAAGCTAGTGATGCATATTGCCAAAATCAAGATCAAGGATCCCCTGCAAACACACGAAACTTGTCACCTCAACTTCATAAGCTAGCTGTAACATTGAATTCATCGTACGCCGCTCCCTGATTTCGTATATACGTAGCTGCCTTGTCCAGTGCTGCAAATATCTCCTCACTATCCCATAGAATTGTACTGTCAGTTCAGTTGACGCAGGTCTCTAGATCAAGATGGCCGTACTTGTATACCACTGCCAGTATGGTCAACACCAACATCAACGCCGTTAGCACTAGGAGTCCCAATCCCCTACAGTGCAGAAGTCAGCAATCCACCAGTCAGTGTGTATGAATATGTGTGGGTATATACCGCTTCGAGAAGAGAAAGCGAGTCCACATGTCGAGCAAGCTGGCGGCGGTTGACTGTGCCGCAGGTACTTCATCTCTGACGTCCTGCATATCGTCCGGCACATCGTCCTCATGACGTGCTTCCTCCGCATCGCCCACTGATGTGCCCTTCAGTTGTCGTGGCGGGTCTTGCTCGTCGAATCGCCACTCGCCCAGCACACCCTCCTCCGTTGAGAAGCGACCAGGCCCCAGAGCGCCGTACTTCCGTCGGTCTTTTTTTAGAGAGAATAAATAGTATTTTAAAAATTTCAATAATTACTCTAATAAGGCCAGTGCTGAAAAAAATATTTGCATATTTGAAAAATCTTTTTAATTCTTTTTACAATTGTAAGAAATGGAAAATCACAAGGGTACCTGTGCCATCTTCCGCATCCATTGTGAAAAGAAGGGGAGTTGATTCAAGGGCAGCACGAGAAGTCTTGTGCTGCTTCCACGAATCTGTCATGAGATCACCCTGCAGTGGGCGTCTCTTCGTTCTTTTTCTTTGTTGTCATTTCAAGGTGGCCGAAACGCGGCATTTTCTAGATTCCAGAGCAGCGAAAGGCCAGGCTAAAAAACGCTTGGCTGCAGCTTGCAACTTTGCTCATTTTGGAATGTTAGGAATGTGAACAGTTTTATTGCTGTGTTACGGATATTGAGAGCTAGAGCAGATACAAATGGAAATTATAGAAAAGAGTCTAATAAGATCTATTTTCAAATAGTGAAATAAGATCAAGTTTTATTGTTCATTTATTTTAAAAATTTTGGAGATTAAGTTTAAGCTTTTTATTAATTATATAATACAATATGAAATAGTATAATAATCAAATGGAATGATTTTTCTTTCTACCCATGCTTCATTTGGCTTGGCTGTGCTGGAGAAGAAGCATGGCAAAGGGCACAAGCACAATGGCCAAGAGT
>CDEZ01021225.1:0-10430 GCA_000826365.1 Acanthamoeba royreba | reverse complement strand
CCAACTGAAGGAGAAGTACCCGCAGATCTCGGACGTGCGTGGCCCTGGTCTCATGGTGGGCGTCGAATTCAATGATGAGCGAGACAACCCGTACCCCTTCCCTGGCCATGATTCCAAGCATACCGTCAAGTACGGATTCACTGGAGCTCTCGGCAAGAACTGCCTCAAGCACGGCATGCTGCTCCTCAACACTGGGTACAGTTTACTACGTTTTGCACGCCGTATGTGATGTTTGCACTTGCAACCGTCTCACAACAACAATCAGCGCTCACGAGACCATGCGCTTCATCCCGCCGCTGACGGTCAATGCGGAGGAGATCGAGCTGGGAGTGGAAATCTTCGAAAAGGCGCTCAAGGACACCCTCAAGGATTACGCGAACTAAGGGAGGACCCAAGCATCACGTTTCTGTTCGTACGCTCTCTGCGAAGAATACAACACTGCTCTTTGGTGCAAACGATACTCTGACCCAGTTGAACTTTAACTCTGAGTATGTATTTACAAATAACTTAGGGGAGTGGTATGCCAGCACCAACGCTCAGCCAGCTTAAAAGATCTGGCCGATGATGACGTATTCGAGTCGGGGAAGAAGGAGCTGCGTTGGGTCCAAGCTTCGCAACACGCGTTCCACACGATCACCGATGTTGAAGGCACTTCGCGAAATCGTTGTCGTTGTTGATACGGGCCAGTTGAGTATTCCGTGCATGAGGCCGAATGTCTTCATGTAGATTACGCCCTCCTCTGGGACCATGAGGTGAAGGGCCACGAATCGAGTAGGCGGATCCTCGCGATCATCTCCTTCAAGGGAGTCGTCGGTGTAGAGATGCTGCGCGGCGGGGTAGTGAAACAGGGAGATGCCGTTGCGCGTTGGATGGGGTTCTGCGCCAGAACAGGGGAGGACGATGGGTCCACCGGTCTCGGGCCACACTGCAGCGAACGTTCGTTCAGGTGGACACTCGACAGCAGAAACAGTGACCCCGTTTGCATTGAAGACGAACTGACCCATTCACTCACTGACCTTTCCTTTTGAACTCGAAGTAACCACTCGAACCGTACCACCGCTTCTTCGACCACACGAAGTATACTCACAGGTGGGAAGGTGCAAAAGCAAATGTCCCTCCGACCAGCCACTGGTGGCTTCGTGCGGTCGACACTCAGGCGAGGGTGGACGCGCACAGGTTGAGCGGTTCGCCCGAACGGAAGGCCGGAAGATGGCGCTCCACCGAATGAATGTCGAGGCATTTCCTGGAACGCACGATGAATTTCCTCATTTGAAGAAAGATATTCAAAAAGTAATTTTAATGTTTTGTAACTCCAAATTTTTCCGAAACGTTTGAATTTAGAAAGAAAATTAAGGAAATTATTTTTCCTTTTGTTCCGGCAGGCCATTTTTTTGTCAGCAAATTCAATTGTTGGACAATGGGGCACGCTGGCAAGGGCGGCGGCCGTCTTTTTGTGAGTACGTGCCGTTCTCAGCCATCTCCAATGCACGCATTTGCCAATTTTCTTTTAAATGATTTATCGTCTCTTCCGCCCCCTCTTGCGAATCCGCTGCTAATTTCCAATCGGACCTTTCCCGAATACCTCTGTCTGTTCCAATTAATTCATCTTTTTTCAGTGCTGCCTATTTTTCTATTTTTCCTCTAATTTGTCATTAATTAATGTTGCCCTTTTGCTGCCATTAATTTTTAAAACGGGAAATAAATTAACGATTATTTGATGGCAGACGCTGCCCGCATTTACGGCCGCAAATCCAACTTCGGGCTGTTGGAGCACATCCAGTCCGAGGTACTGTATCGACCCCACCCCTCAGTGATTGCCGTGACGTCCTCACCTATAACCGCCGTCGTGGTCTACGTAGATTCGAGCTGGCCAGTCGCCCGTGCCGCCGTGGTTGCCGGCTGTGCTGATCACTCCGCCTCTCACCATTCCGAAGGTGCCGCATCCTGGTACGGTCATGCTCTGGCGCGGGACATGTCTCACGCTCTTGATGCTATGTGATGGCTGTGTACGGGTGTCGAACACTCTCTGATCGACCAACATTCAATTCCCGTGCGCGTTTTCGATAATCCTGACTAGGCGAGCTGGTGTACCCGGAGGATAAGCTGCGTAAGGTTTGGTTCGATCGCCACCCCGAGGCCAAGAACATCCGGTTCAAGACCGTTTATGTGGGAGAGCACAGGTTCTGAGCGCTCTTCGCTCTCAAGAGCTTCCTTCATTGTCTGTAGTTGATAAGCTCATCCTTTTGCGTCATGTCTTGGCAGGTATTGGCAGCACCCGGTCACCTCGTTCGTGCATCGGCAGAGCAAACTTATACAAAAGGGTCTCTCTGAAGAGGATGCATACAATATCGTCGAAGAGGAGGACCAGCGAGGTACACGATCGCTGACCAGGCCTGTCTGCACACATTTCTTACATACAGGCACAGAGCAACGGTGCAAGGAGCTAGAACGCCTTGTGGCAATCGAGCAGGCCAAGGAACTCGGCTTTGACAACCTTGAAACGGCCAGGGACATCCTTGTTCCTCCTGATCTTTCTCAGGCGCGAGAGTATGGCTTCTTGTTTCAACGTCGGTCCCTAAACCTTGTTGTTATTGACTGACGTTCACCTACAGACGTATGCTGGAGGAATTGATCGATCTCCTGAAGCTGAAGGTAATTCCACAAATAATAATTGGATTGAGAGTACTTCTTAATGGCTTCTTTTGTAGGGCATTCCTAACGTGGTTCCCGAGCTTCTCCCAAAGGGTATGAAGTGGAGAGATATCCTTGCTTATATCCAGAAGCACCCAGGTGTGTATTTACTCTTGGTAGAGATTCATTTGTTACTTATAATTCTCATGGTATAGATCACACCACATTCTTCAATCTGGACTTCTTGGCAACGCATGCAGTCCTTACCGGGGTAAGCTCCTTCATACGGCGTAGGCTGACTATCGTAGTGAGGTCCAATGTATACAATACTGATATGAAATCGCAGAACTCTGAGATGGCGGAGGCGTACCTGTGGGTTTATGGAGGCCAAGCGGTAAAACTCTTGCCATCAGGAGCTGTTGAATGAACATCGTTGACCTTTTTGTTCATAGCTAAGCGATGACCCTACTCCGGAAGAAGAGGAGGAAATTAGGCAGGCGCTTGAAGAGGAGGGCTTTGACGATGTGGATATCTCCGACACCGCCGAAACTTCAGGCGATGAAAACGTCAAAGGAGAAAACCAAGAAACCGTATCATTAGCTCTTCCATGTTGTGGGTGATCCATCTCTGACTTCGGTTTTGTTAATGCACCAGGTCAAATTAGTTTCGCTTCTCTCCGATAAAATTGCCGGTCCGGATGTCGAAGACTCAGAGGCTTTCTTTGCTGATGAAGAGGAAGAGCTCACCGAAGAGGAGCTAGAACAACGAGATCAGGCTCGGCAAGCCGAAGCCCTTGAGGCGGGCGAGAAGTACTGTCTGCGTCACTTATTATTTTCTGTTTCTTCCTCTTATCCTTTCATTCCTCATCGCAGATTCGCCAAGATACTGCAGAGGATAGAGAAGATCTACCGTCCCGAGCAGTTCCCACCAACTGAAGATATCGTGTGGGGCAACCTGATCAACATCCTTGCTATCCGTCCTAAGGTCTGCCCTTCCCGTCTGTTCTCGTGATCTGGTCCCCCGACTGAGGCATTCCTTCCAAAATGACTGCCTCACTTCAGACCCCTGACGTGAAGCTGGCCCAAAAAGGCGCCGAGATTAGGAAGAGCATAGCCCAGAAACGTGCTCAGTCCGTTGCCTCCGCCCCAGCGCCTTCCAAGGGCAAAGAAGCCGAAGTCCAGTGATACTACACTCTGCTGGCCTTGCGGAGTTTAGTTCAAGGAAATTCTTTTCCCATTATTTTCTTGTGTGACGTCACCAATGGAGAAAATTCGCGTCCGCACCAAAAATATCATCAATCTTCGTTGTGGTCGAGTCAGCATTTGCTCAGACCTTTCTTTTGCCCAAAATTGGCCAAAAAGTACCCTATAATCAGATCAAAGATGTCCAGCACGGCGTTCAAACGATTGATGCTCGAATATAAAGGTGACATTAATCAAATGGAAATGGTTTTCATTAATTTTTTGTTTTTAATTCTGTTTATATTTTACATAAAACTTTTTACCCAAGATTAGAAGAAATATGAAGATTAGAAGATATTAATGTTGAGGAAAAAACTTAACTTTTTTCCAACCCTGTGGTGACCACCAGAGCTCACCGTCAACCCGCCGGAGGGGATCACCGTCGGTCCGCTGGACGAGGACAACTTTTTCGAGTGGGAGGCACTCATCATGTACAACGGCACCACCTCTACTCTTGTGGTGATGTTCATTCTCTGCCGCTGTTGATGCTGACGCTCTGCATTCGTCGAATGGACACATGAACAGGGGACCGCCGGGCACGGAGTACGAGGGCGGAGTGTTCACAGCGCGGCTCAAGTTCCCGCCTGACTATCCACTCAATCCACCCAAGATGCGATTCATCAGCGAGATGTGGCATCCCAACAGTGCGTTGCGCTGCGCTTTGAGGTGATGGAAACGCTAACGCTGATCCGCTCTGCTTTACAGTCTACAAGAACGGCGAGGTGTGTATTTCCATTCTGCACGCCGGCGATGACCCAACTCAATACGAAAAGGTATCACTACCTCAGGCGGCTGGTGCGCCTTGACCGGATCAGTGAGTGACATTCTTCTGCACAGGCCGAGGAGCGGTGGTCGCCCGTTCAGTCGGTTGAGAAGATTCTGATCTCCGTTATGTCCATGCTTGCCGAACCTAACGATGAGAGTCCAGCCAATATTGATGCTGCGGTACATCTGCAATCTTGGCCACAGCCAATGTGCTTGGGTGACGCTCATCATTCTTCTTTATACAGAAAATGTGGCGTCATAACCGAGAGGCTTTCAAGGAGCGCGTGGCGGAAACGGTTCGTCGATCGCTGGGTTTGTAAATGCTCTCTATCCCCACCGCGATTAGCCACTCTTGAGCCTGCTGTACCGCATGTCCTTCCTTCATCTTTCTGCTGTTGCTTCTTCTTGTAATCTTGCTTCTTGAAGACCAGGCATGTGTGGAACATTAAACTTTACTTTTGCACTGTTAGCAGCGTTCACTGTCCTATCTGCCGCGCCATTTGCTCGGATTCAGGCACTTTGTGATCCTTGAGTTGGGCCGCAGATTCGTAAACAACGTTGATGGCCTTCCTGCTCAACGTCTTGTATTCACCCTTGAGCCCTGTACATCCAGGATGATGAGTAAGCAGCAACGTCCTCGTGCACCTTGCGGAGAACGTACCGATATAGATAATCTTTGTTCGATCAGCGCCAAAGTTCTCAGGTATGTACAACGTGAGGGATGTCACATTTTGGAACTTTGTGATCCTGCAATCAATCACTGGGTCACAACGCCAGCCCTATGTACCATCGATTCAAACGGCCATACCTTGTCGGGTACTCAATTTCGCCCTTGAGGTTCTCTGCCAGTTCCCACTCTTGGGTGGGCGCTACGTCGTCCACACTGGAGAAGTCGATGTCTTCCCGGTTAATCCATCTAAACAGCACAAGAGCATTCGTGAGACCACCATCATCATTGATAATTCGGCAGAGGAGCAGCAAGCTGCATTGAAGGACAGCCTTACGCTTTGAGCTTAGCCGGGCTGGCATCACTGGATGCGCCGATGATATTGATTGCTTTCAGCTTGATTGATGCCGTAAAGCTGCCAAAAGCCAGCCACCACAATCCATCGTCAGCAACAATCGTCGATGTACAATCTTTATCAGAGCGCGAGTGTACGGGATATGGAAGATCAGTTGCTCATCGGTGTCGCTTTCCACATACTGCCATCATCAGTAGCTGATGAGTTTGTTTCTTTTTCACTCTCAGCATCGTCTCTACACAACTCATCCAGTACCTCAGAATTGTCAAGACGTCGGTCCCAGGGCTTGAACACCTTGACTCCTGCCCCGTTTACACTCTCGTTCAGGCACTTCACGCCACTCGTGTCGATGAACCTGCCATGGTTGAATAATATTTATTAAAAGATATATGTTGGTGTGTTGTAGATTTCTTTTGTATTTATTTAATTATTTATATGTGATTTATTTATTTATTTCTGAAAAGATTAACAGATGGATGGGTTGTGCACTGGTAGAGCGTGTATTCGGCTCCACGTTCGAGCTCAGGCTCCTCGGTGTGCTCATGTGCACAGCTGCCCCCGTGATGATGATCGCACATGCTGCCACTTAGTGATTTGTTTGCTACGGTTGATGGATATTTACCGAAAAATTTGCAAATACGTTTCATTTTTCCAACACTATTTCGACGTAACACACGGAAATTCGGCGGAAAAGCGTTCAAGAACAAAACGAAAATTGTGATCCGCAAGAAAATCTCGGTTGCTCAATTAAATCGATCTCTGCTCCTCATCCATCGTACCTGGGTTGGGCCCAATCCAACGGTGGCTGCCACTCTAAACAGGATTTGCCAAAAACCTTGATGCACAACTGAGGACATTTTTTTTGCGTTCGACACTTCTAAATTGGATTTTAAAAATAAGCTAATAAAACAAATTAAAAATGGAGGCCACATCGGGCTACCGAGGCACGACGGTGACCTACACCAAGACCGAGATCGAGGCCTGGGGCGTGCGGGATCTCAAGCGGTACTTGGCCGAGCACCACGTCAATGCCACCGGCTGCGTCGAGCGGCAGGAACTGGTCGCCCTCGCCGTCCGGCACGAAGAGGTCAAGCAGTCCCAACCTAGACCTCAGCCTCAACAACAGCAGCAACAGCAACAGCAGCAGCAGTACTACTCGTCCTCTTCTTATTCCCATCAACAGCACTATCAGCAGCAGCAACAGGTACCTCATTTTATTTTAGTTTAGTTTTATTATATTGTTTTATTTTATTTTATTTTTGCATAATAAAAAGCCAAACTAATTAAAATTTATTTAACAGCTTAAAATGCAAATTGTAATATAGCTTTTTCGCCAACTTTATTTTCATTAAACAATACCCTTTAATAATGGACATTAATTTTAAATTAAAAGTTATTATGTTCGACAGTTAAAAGAATTAAAAAGTCGGACTTCGGATATTTTATTTTGCATAATTATTTATTTATTTATTTTTGACGGCTGGCTGGTATATCAGACCTACACACCAGCGCCAACGCTGCCTGAGGCTTCGTTGTCGTTCTACGAGCTGCTGGGCGTGGAGAAGACCGCTTCGCAGGCTGAGATCAAGAAGGTACGGACTACGTTGCAGAACAGAACATAACAGAGCAGTGTCGATCTCGAACTCACACTCATTTCATTCCACGTACATGCTCGACCGATTCGCTCACGATGATCACAGGCGTACTACAAGAAAGCAAGAGAATGGCACCCAGACAGGAACCCTGACAACCCAAAGGCTGATGAAATGGTATGTATTCCGTTCCATTTCTACACGAGCAGCCATGGTGTCACAGTAACTGAATGCGTGTTCTGTATGGATCCATAGTTCAAACTTATCAATGAAGCGTACCAAATCTTATCTGATCAAGACAAGAAGGAGATGTACGACAAATACGGCAAGGTACCACAGGACCGCCTGTTGTCAAATCATCTTCGCACTGCCTCTGTCGCTTACACTCTGTTGATAGGACTATGTACGTTCTGCCGAGGGCGGAGGAGAGGTCGACCTGTCGTTCGCATTCAAGTAAGTATCATGCCTGGTTAACTTGATTCTTGCGCACCTGACAAGTCGCCATCAATAGGATGCTCTTTGGTGCTGGCAAGTTCGACGATCTCATTGGTGAAATGAGTCTATTCTCTGCTGTACGTTATTGCTCCCTAGAAGCTCGGACATCCAGATACCAGGTTGACACTTCATATTACAGTTCCTTGGCGAAGATGGGGAACAGAGCGTTTCTTCACCAGAACTCAAGCAACAAGAACGAATTGACAAGCTGGCGACCCATCTCCGGTTTATTAAGCTGGAGCCCTATGTCGCGGGCAATTCTAAAGGTACCTTACTCAGGTTGTGATCTGATCCTGTGATTCGCATCTGAGGAAAAACCTACGTCAGAATGGGTTGCGATGATGGAGCAGGATATTGAGGAAAAGCTCGAAGTTCCGGGCGGTGCCTCGCTGCTACTCCATATTGGCTACATCTACGTTCAGGTGCGGATCAGACCTCAGTGGTTGCAGTTTCTAGAGATGCTCATGCCTCGTATACAGGAAGCAAAGCAGCATGACAATCGCTGGTTCGGTCTCGAAAGCTTTGTGTCAGAGCTTTCTGAGAAGGGCCACTTTGTCTCAGAAGCCATATCGCTTGTCAGGTCCGTTGTTTGTTATTCTCGCCTACAAAGACGGAGGAATCTGACGATGAGAGTGCCACAGTGAAGCGCGCAAGATGCAGCTGGTACAGCAGCAACTGGAGGGTTCACAGGATACGGATGCACAGATCAAGGCTCTCAATCAGGGAATTAACTTAGTATGGAAACTGGGCAAGCTTGAGGTATTGCTCTTGCATCCCTACAGAGGATTCGCTTCATTCTAAGACGCACGTCTTGCGTACAGATTGAGCAAACGCTGCGACAGGCTTGCGAGAAGATGATCAAAGAATGCAAAGAAAAGAAGATGAGGAAGAAACTCCTCGAGGGGCTACGCAAACTTGGCGAGGTGCGTACCTCGAGCTTTAGTCTGATTCTTTTGCATTCCAGGTACTCACATCAGGTTGGTCACCAAATTGCAGATGTATCAAAAGGCTGCCAAGAAAGTTGGTGGTGCGCGACGGGCAGCGCCAACAATCAGCGACTTCGGCGAGCACTTTGGTGGCGTGCCTGGTCAGGATCCCGAGGCTACACCTGCAGGTGTGGAACCCAAGAAGACTCAGGGCAAGACCAAAGGCAAGGACGAGAAGTGGGTGTAGATATCAGCCTTGTCCGTTCAACTCTGCCAAAAAAGAAAATTGCATTTCTCGAATTTTCTTTCGGAGTTAAGGACTGAATTTTCTTCTCTTTTTCTTTTTGTCGACGCGACAAAAAAGAAAAGAAAATCGCAATCTGAATGAAATGTTTTGTTATTTTTGTGAAGGAGGAGAATGGAGGTGGATTCGCATCAACATGCTGTAGGGAAGGAGGACCAGGAGGCAGCACGAAAGAGGAAGCGATATGGATCGCAGCAGGGAAATGGGAACGCGATTGCCGATGCCTCGATCGAGGACGGGCGCACGGGGAGCGACACGAACGGCAACGATGAAGATGAGCCCGAGAGATGGATCCCCTTGAAGGAGCGCAAGAAGATGATGCGCGAGAAGCTCGACCTGCGGCGCAAGCGGGCGCGGGGTGGTCGGGATGACGACGCGGGCGGCCATCAACGCCATCAGGAGGAGGAGGCGGCGCCCGTCGCCGGCCCTCGCGCTACGCGGTCGCTACTCGACGAGAAGGTGGAGATGTTGCAGAAGGGCGAGGACAAGCCTATCGATCCCATCCAGGAGATCCTCATCGAGGAGGCCGAGATGCTCGAAGACACCACGAAGGAGGCCAAGATCCTCATCCCGGTCAAGCAGCGTGCCAAGGACATCACTTTTGATCATTCGATCGAGACCAGCTGGCGGCCGCCGCGGTGGGTACGTGAGATGTCGGAGGACGATTGTCAGACCATCCGCGACGAGTGGCACATTCTTGTAGAGGGTGATAACATCCCGAAGCCCATTAAGCGATTCGAGGACATGAAGTTCCCGCAGCCCATCTTGGATGCGCTACACGAAAAGGGCATCAGAAAGCCGACCCCGATTCAGATCCAGGGCCTGCCGGTGGTGCTGAGCGGGCGCGACATGATCGGTCTGGCCTTCACGGGTTCGGGCAAGACGTTGGTCTTTTCGCTGCCGCTGATCATGATGGCGCTCGAGGAGGAGAAGAAGATGCCGATCACCGGCGGCGAGGGTCCATTCGGGATGATCATCTGTCCCTCGCGCGAGCTGGCCAAGCAGACGCACTCAGTCATCTCGCGCTTCTGCGAGCATCTAGCCCGCGCGGGCAATCCGCAGCTGCGCACGCTGCTGTGCATCGGTGGCGTACCGTTCAAGGAGCAGGCCGATCTCGTGCGCCGCGGCATTCACATGGTGGTGGCCACTCCAGGCCGTCTGCTCGATTTCCTCAAGAAGAGGAAGTTCACGCTCGACCTGTGCCGGTACCTGTGTCTCGACGAGGCCGATCGACTAGTGGATATGGGCTTCGAGGAGGACCTCTCCGGAGTGGTCGACTTCTTCACAAACCAACGCCAGACGCTGCTCTTCTCGGCCACCATGCCCAAGAAGATTCAGGACTTTGCCAAGACAGCGCTAGTGAAACCGGTCGTGGTGAACGTCGGTCGTGCCGGTGCAGCCAATCTTGACGTCATTCAGGAAGTTGAGTACGTCAAGCAAGAGGCCAAGATTGT
>CDEZ01021220.1:0-39550 GCA_000826365.1 Acanthamoeba royreba | reverse complement strand
CGTCAGCGACGGCTTCGGCTGGCGGAGTGCGAACGATTAGCAGAGTTCAGTACTCGGCGAAGTGGCCACCGTGGTGGCGGTGATGACGCGGACGATGAGGATGCGGATGAGGGAAGCCAGGCGGAGGCAGGCAGTGCGGTCCCGGGGCAGCAGACATAGGAGGCATGCCCGGCGGGGGGCAATGCGGGCCTACGCCCGGGAACATGGGATGATGAGGCATAGGAGGCATGCCCGGCGGAGGACAACGCGCATCAGCTGCCCAACACATCTTCTCCTTCTGCGCGCGGCGATGGAGAATGAAGGCCTCGACTTGGGCCACGTCACCGTCGAAGCGGCGGAGCAGGCGCACGTTCCTCCACCTCTTGCCCTCGTCGCCTCCGTAGCCCTTCGCGTCGAGTTCCTTGAGCAGCGACTCGTAGTCCTCGGGGATCGAACCGTGGCACGCGTGGGAATGATGGTGGTGGCTCTTATGATGTCTGCCCCATCCACGGTGATGATGGGGAAGACCGCACTCGGTCTCGCTATCAGTCTCGAACTGGTGCGCTTGCTTCCTACATCCGTGGTGGCGGTGATGCTGGCGAGGGCACCCAAAGCCGAATCCGCGACCCATCGCCATACGCTCGCGCTTGTGGCGGACGACTTTAGCTGCCAAGTCGAGGTCGCCGTTACACTTGGCCAGCACCTTGCGACACCTCCATTCGGGCAGGTGGATGTCTTCGTCGTGAAGCTTCTTCATGAGCGCTTCGGTATTATCGGTTGGCTGCTTCGGCAGGTCTGCCGGTTGCTCAGCCTCGCTGGATGATTCGCCAGAGTTGAGGTATAGGCGCAGCGGCTTGCCGTTGGAGAGCGTAATAGCGCAGGTCAGTTCCTCGTCCGAAGAGAGGGACACGCGGTCATTTTCCTCGTCGATGTAGTACATGCTGAACTGCTCGTTCTCATCCTCGATGTGGAAGACCTGCCTGACCTTGCTCTCGAGCTGCGCGTAAGTCGTATCGGCCGCAATCAGGATGATGCGATTCTCCTGCTTCTCCTTGCTAGGGTCGCGGGCAGGGCGGGTAAGCTTGATGGCAACAGTGGTAGCTTGCATCTTGGAGTTGGTTGTAGTTCTGATCCTCGTGTTGTGTGTCAGCCACGGCAGCTGCTTGCTAGTGCTTGATGATGTTGTTTGTGTTCCTCCTTCCGTATTTATACTTGGGGGTCGGGGCCGGTTTTGCGGGGCAAGACGAAAAAGGCCCGAAAAAGCCAGGAATAGGCCTTGGTCTGCGGGGTCAGAGCAACATTTTCACAGCAAAAGCAGCACTTCGGGGAAGGCACGCTGCGGATAGCTCGAATAACTCCTAGATATACGCCGAAGGCATGCTTTCCCTGCCAATAACTGATTTTGCCTGCGTAAAAGGCCGAAAAACCCCGAGTCTGTCAAACCAGGAAAAAGGGCGGTAACGAAATCCTAGCAGAAAAAAGGTAATTTTATTTCACCATACTGAGTAAGGGCCATTCTCTTTATTTGGGAATCATGTGTTTACTGGGACCAACGCCCAACACATCACCGCAGACACCATTCACTCCAACGGAGAGGAACCCAACGCAACAAGTTATCAGGCCTACATCTTTGTCAACTTGTTCGCTTGCAGTTCCCGATTCATCCTCAAATCCATCTGTTTCTCAGGTTTAGGTTGCAGACTTCGTGATCCTTGCACGCGAGGTCGGTAACCCTTCCTGAGGACTCCAACTCAGCGAAAAGGAAAAAGGTACCAACCTCCCTCTGCAAGGAAAGCCCCCTCCCCTTTCTTGCGCAGCCTCCCCCCTGCTAGGCCCCCCTCCCCCACGCTTGTGGAAATCCCTCCTTCCCCTCCTCTCCACTTGAAGTGCCATCCTCTGTCTTGGGTCATCGACAAACGCACCAGATTCGATCACCCCATCTCAGTGTGTCTGGCGCGGTGTTCCACTTCATCACAGTCATTGATACCAACGACCGTTTGGGACTCTTTGTTGTCCATATCTGACCTCCCGCTTCCTCCACCGTCGTTTTGTTTGTATCACGAAGAGATAATGCGCAACAGAAGCGTGAGCAGATCAGACTCCGATCTAGCCATGCGAGCGGCGGATGTGCTTGACGACAATGCAAGGATTGGGGTCAACTCGATGGATGAGGATGATGCCCTCCTCAAGAAGAAAACGGGCTTCTTTAGCAAGGTGTTCGGGCGGGGCAGACAGCCTCATCCCTACGCCACCACCCGCCCTCATCCGTACAAAGGCAAGGATAAGGGGGAACAGGGGGTTGAGGCGGTGGATGGAGAAGAAGGAGAGGATCTTCTAAGCGAAGAGGAAGAGTTAGATGAGGTGACAGCCAAACTGAAGGCAGAGGCGTCGCGTTCCCGTTCCAAGTCTCGAGAACCCATCGCCATCAATTCCTACGACGACATCCCTGATAGCTTCAAAGACAGCCTCAAGAAGGCTCGAATCGATGACGACGAGCTTCGAAACAATCCCCTTAACCTCTTCTCGGCCCTCTCATGCTTGCACTTCTTCTCCAAGCAGCCTTTCATTGTTCTCTTCCCGGGTGAGAAGGATCCTCGTGACTTCAGCAAGGCACGAGATACTCCACCCCTTGTCTCCCTTTCTGTCCATTTTCTTTGTGTTATCCTCTTCATCTTCTTGTATTCCTCACCCAACCTCTTTGCCACCTTAGGCACGATCCCTCAAGAACGACTTCAGTAAGCTGCCACCTTTGGAACAGATGGTGTCCAGCCCTCTTCTTCTCAAGAAGGAATACAAGTGCAACAGTGATAAGGTGGGGCAGGGCGGCTTCGGCAAGGTGTACTCTGGTGCGTCACTATTAACGTTACTTGGGTGGGGTCAGCCTTCAGTGACTGATCGTCTGCAATGATGTCCATCGACCACAGGCAAGAAGTTAAAGAATCCTGGCAAAGGTAAAGTGGCCATCAAGAAGATGCCCCACTCTACAGATAAAGAAAAGAACAACAACTTCCACGAGATCTACTTCCTCAAGAAGCTGGTATTGAATCAACATCTTTTTTACTGAACGTGAATACTTCTGCTCATCCCGTGTGCATCGCTTTTGGATCAGAACCACCCGAACATTGTTCGGTATGAGACTTCCTATATTCTTGATCAAGAAGTATGGTTGATGATGGAGTTCATGGAAGGCGGTACTCTCAAGCAGGCCTGTCGATTGCACCAGTTCACAGAGGAACAGATAGGTACGTGTTGGGTGCTACCTTGACTTAATGTACGTCAGCTCACTATTCGTTATCTAGCATACGTGGCCTATGAGATGCTTCAGGGCATCAAATACTTGCACTCCTTGTATCTTGTCCACCGAGACTTGAAGAGCGAGAATGTCATGATGACAGTGCAGGTACGATCTCAAATATTGACCCTGTGCTGATTCATCCTGAGAAGCTGATGCCTATTACACCTGACAGGGAGACATCAAGCTGATCGATTTCGGGCTCTGTTTCGAAGCCACGCCAGAACTGCTCGCCAATAATAAGTTGGAGGGCATGGTGGGGTCTCCGTGTTGGATTCCCCCAGAGATGATTCACAAGAAGCCTTATGGCTCGAATGTGGACATCTGGTAACTCAGCTGATGGCCCACTACGATTTGGTGATTCTATGGCCTGACATTGCTTACCGGCAGGTCTTTCGGCATTTGTATAGTGGAACTAGCCGAGGGACAAGCCCCCAACCAGAATCAGGGAGGCATCAAGGCTATGTACGTCAATGGTATGGTATCCTTCTACACCAAGTGATCAACAGTGCCACTAAGCTGTACTTTCTCAGCCACAACGGGACATCCACAGCCTTTCGCCAAGCCGGAGAAGTGGTCGCCACACTTCAAGGACTTTATCAGCCAGGCACTCACCATGGATCCTAGTAAGAGGTACGGCCCTCGGCCAACGTCTATCACCTCTTGTGAGGAATTATCTTACCGGTCATCAAACGCAGGCCCAATGTCGACGTGATGCTGGCGCATCCATTCTTGAAGAAGAGGGACGATAGGAGAGGCATGAAGAAGATTCTCTCCTTCATCTTCCTCCAAACCGAATTCCAGAACGTGGGCTTTTGATCACATCCTCACCCATCCACGGACCGAACTCTGCCTCTTCCTGGGTTGAAGCGTTGTCTCTTTCTTTTTGTTGATTATTTATACGACCATTCCCCACATAAGTCCGATCTGTACACCTATTCACAGAGCTTAGTAAGACGATCCGCTTACTGAAGTCTTCACTCCGCGGCCGGGACTCCCTTCGCGCTGATCCAGCGCTTGAGCACTTTGGTGAGCATTGTCTTCGTGAAGGGCTTGCTCAGGAAGTCGTCCATTCCTGTTAGGAATGTTCTGTGAGTCCAAATGCAGGAAGGTTGACGCCAAGGGTGATATGCATACCCACTGAGAAGCACTTTTGCTGATACTCCTTGGTGGCTGATGCAGTGAGAGCGATCACTGGGGTACGCTGCAGTCCCTCTGCCTTCTCCCTTTCTCTTATCTTGAGCGTGGCATGGAAGCCATCCAAGATGGGCATCTGGGGGAGTGTTTAGTACAGTATTGGGTGTCCTCATTTAGGTCCGATGAGGAATACCTGACAGTCCATGAGAATCACATCAAAACGCTCCTTAGCTTGGTCGAGTGTGGCCAAACACACTTCACCATTGCTGGCCAGAGTCACCTGGCACCCAAGGCTGGTAATCATCCGCTTGGCCACCTTTTGATTGACCTGAAGTTGATCAACTGATAAGAAAAGATCGAACTTGAGTGATGCAAACAGATACTCACTCACCTCGTTGTCCTCAACTAAAAGAATACGCTTCCCATCAAGGCAGACTCGAGGCGAAGATAGAGGAATAGTAGTCGAAGTGGAAGAGAGCGACGAGAAGCTGGAGAACGATGGAACGGAAGAGATGTTCGAGAATGAGGGTGAAGGCGACGAGAAGGGCGATGAAAGGGAGGTAAGCAGGGAAGCCGAGAGCGAAGAAACAGAGAAGCAAGCCGATGAAGTGAGGCCAGGCGATGGGGGCGGAGAGGTTGGAGCCAGTGAAGCGACGGACGAGGCAGAAGGTGACTTGGGAATGGGTGACCGAGGGATGACTCGCGACGACGCAGATGGCAACGGCGCGGTGGAAAGCACCGATGATGAAAGAGTCTTCTGACGGTTCATCGGTGTGACACTCGACCCAACCAAAGACTGAGCCCTAGTGTGTTTCTTGGTGATCCTGAGCGGAGCTAGAGGAATGTCGTTGGAGGCGTTGAATGGAGCCCACTCACAGTAGGAGTCGCCTTGAGGTGCGAACACTGGCAAACGGACCGAGAAGTAAAACGTTGAGCCCTGACCGAATGTCGATTGGTAACCGATCTCTCCGCTCATGGCCTCACATAGCCGCTTACTGATTGCAAGTCCCAATCCGCTTCCTCCGTAGCGTCGCCTGATCGAGGTGTCCACCTGCGAGAAGCACTACATTCGCATGTGTGAGAATAGGTTGGTCCATAGCAGGTCGAGAGGAGGCAGTGTACAGTGAAGAGATGGGACTTGTGCTCCTCCGCTATCCCAATACCACTGTCCTTGACTTGAACCTTAATGAGCTCCTCATCAACCTCATCGTTCTCAAGAAGCACAGATACATGGCCGCCTTCAGGGGTGAACTTGATGGCGTTGGAGACCAGATTGAAGAGAATCTGTCTGAAACGCAGGGGATCTCCGACGTGCATGGGTAGAGCTACGCGGTAATCCTTCTCCACGGTTATACCTTTGCGCTTAGCAGCGACGCTGAGGATGGTGATCGCCTTGTCTGCTTCGTACAAGATGGAGAATGGAATGCTCTCGAGATCAAGGCGATTGTTTTCGATTCGCTCAAAGTCGAGAATGTCGTTCACAAGCCCGAGCATATGCTCGCTGCTGTCAGCGATGATCTCGACGCATTCCCTTGCAGGATTGCGAGAAGACAGTGTCTCCAGAAGCTCCCTTGCCATCGCTGTGATGCCGTGTAGAGGCGTACGCAACTCTGCATGCGTCGAGAACAGAACCACTCTGGTGTGAGTGGTCATGTCATCGAACTCGAATGTTCATATAACACAGGCGTACCGTGGCTTGTGTTTGTGAATGATAGGGGTACGATCGATCATCGATTCCACATGGGTGTGATCAAGGTAGACTTCAGTGAGTATCAACCAGACAGAGAAGATGGCGAAAGAGAGGGAAGGCTTCACCTCATGTTGGCCACAAAGTTGGATTTGGCCGAAGTTGCTTGCTGGAGCTCGCGGTGGGCGGCTTCGGACTGACGCACGATGGACTGCATGTGCTCCTGGTACGCTCCACGCGAGGCGTCCTGCAGCACAGCCGACAAGGCCGCTACGAAGGCCACCACCAGGGCAGCTGCGAATCGTGTAGCGAAGGAGACCGGGAGTGGAACTTCGGAGGTAAGCGTGATGGATGATGTAGACGACGATGACGAAGAGAAGCCCAAGGAGGAGGACAGAGCATGAATGGTGGAGTGGGAATGCCATAGCACGAGTCCCTCCATCAGGATCAGCAGCAGCGCACCCATGCCCACGCGTCGACCGAACACGAAGAAGAGGATCGGAGGGACGCATGCGAGGTGTACGCCAAAGAGCTCGGGAAGAACGCCGTAGTAGACGCATGTGGTGAAGACGCTGAAGTTGGACCACAGGCCCATCAGACACGCCGTCACATAGACGTCCTTCCTGATGAGCAGATAGGCCAACAGGAAGCTCTGCACCGCGAACGACGCGGCGCTCAGTCCCTCGTGGAGACTCCATCCTCGCGGTGACTCCGAGAGGGAGAGGCTGATGAGGTTGAAGACCGCTGTGGCGGGAAGTACGAGGGCGCACAGAAGGACCTTACGACGCTCGTCCTCTTCCTCGACTTGACGCAGGTGACGTGGAAGATGGCATACGAAGGTGGTCTCTGAGTCCATCGCGGCAGTACCCTCTCTTCTTATGTGAGGGTACCGGGTAGATGCTTCCTGACACTGGTTGTCCTTGAAGAAGAAGAGGAAAGGGAAGTAGATAGCTAGAATCAGAAGGCAGGAGGAGAGGTCAAGCAAGGTCGTAGTCCATCAAGCTTTCTTCCTTGGTAGTGAGGGAAAAGAAAGGACAAACATAAATGAGGTCCCCAAAGCTGAGACTCCTGGCAGGTCTCTTTGTTGAGGTGAGCTTGACGATTGGACATGCGCAGGTTTCCAACAAGTTTCGCTGGATGACGCGCACGGCAAAGGGCAGTAAAAATAACCAATGGCGTAATGGCATTTGGTTTAAAATTTGAGGAATGGCGACACCGTTCATTGGTCCATACTTTACATTTTTGATGTCCTTGGCTTTTTCATGCTCGCGGTTGTTGAGCGGGAACAGCCGCCAGACGCACGAGCTCCTGTGTGCGCCATTCCGCCTGGCCCACCATGGGATCACGATAAGGATGGTGCGACGTCAGATCGAGCCTCTTTGATCCTTTTATCCAAGCAACAGGAAGTACCTGCGGGCCAGCCTTCGTAGAGTCGTCCGGGGGAACAACCGTCCACGCCCGGTAAAGGCACAAGGCACCATTGGCTTCGCGCACTATGCCTGTTCTGAGCAGAGCACCAGCGGGCGCTTCCTCGCCCCGAATGGCACGAGGCGTACTCGTGGGAGTCGTGTCATTAAGAACCGTACCAGCACCAGCAGCAAGCGACGCGTAGAATGCCATCGTTCCTCGAGTGACCTGTTTCTCTTGTGCATTATCAGTGCCCTTATTGTAGATCGTCGTTGTACGATGATCCTCTACAGAAGACGGGCCACTTCATAGTAAGAAGAGAATGTTTGGCAGGAATGGAAACACGTACCGTATCGATGAAAGAGAACCAAAGAACCATCAGGCAGGAACTGTGGAGCGTTTTCCACAGAGAGTGGCAAGGGAATGATTCTAGGAACTCCGAGTGCGATGGAGAGCATTCGGACAAAGGAAGGCAGGATGACAAAGCTCCTTTTCTTTGCAGCGCTGTTCATCAAACCGGAGAGAAGGCTTGCGAGGATTCGTCCTCCGCGTTCCGTGATCAGTTTGCCCTCCTGCAGGATGGTTCGCGTATTCAGATGAGAAGTGGGGACGTAGGAATGGCAAGGGCACTGAGTACCAGTGTGATTGACGCAGTTTGAGCGATGTAGTGTTGGGTAGTAGAGGATGCAGTTGCATTTCCTGGGAGAGCCAAAACGGTCCAAGAAAACCCTGGCAATAGCTTGACGCTCCATAGAGTCTTTGTTCCAGAGGCATGCGCGCCAGCGTTACCCGCCATGTCTAGGAAGTACTCCTCATTGCGCGACTTTGGTGGTTGATCATCTACGTTGATAGGCTCGAAGACTTGCAGGTTCCCTCTTATCAGCAACTGCAGAGGAGAGAACACATATCGTGGGATCACAGAGGTTGACGATGAAGAAGCCGCAGCGCCTTGAGCTTGAGAGGTTGCAGGGAAACTTCCTGTTGAAGCATCGAGGAAAGTGCCCTTCGTGGAGAGGAAGTAAAGACGCCGCCAGTCGTCGCTGATCGAAGCATGCAGCACGGACTCGATATAGGCCCGTATCGTCCCTTGACCTGCACTGGAGGGAAATGCAGCACACACCAGATCGGGCTGAACGCCGGCAAGTGCGCGAAGCTGAGACTTCCAGAGATTGACGCATGCACACTTCCACAAGAACTGCGTCCGTTCATCTATCGGTATCAGGATGTGAGCCACATCAGAGCACGTCACTTAGTCCTGTTGAGTTACGGTACCGATGATGGCCAACCAATTCTTCGACACTGCGCGCGCAGATAAGAGGTCGTCTCCCGAGAGGAAGGAAAGAACGAACGTCGTCATGGTTCTATCGAGTGATTGAATAGGCATTGATGGTCTTGACGTCGCGGATCCCTCGGACTGGGTGGTCCCGGGAGTGCCCATAAGCGAGTTCTTCACCTTTTGCGATCGGCTAAGGAGAGACTTGCCTCCACGCGGGCTAACGATGCCAGCATTCTCACCATTTCCAGTCGGCCGTTCTTTCTCTTTCTCCTTCTTCTTCTTTTGCTTCCGTTCCTCTTTCCTCCCGATCATTTCTTCACCTACTCATGCCCAAATCCGAACACGACACACTAACATGGTTAACTCCGATACAAAGCACGCCTCAGAGAAAAAAAGAGTGGAGCACTTTTGTTCTTCTTGCTCAAAGGGAGAAGGCGTCGCCTAGCCGGTGAATCCTGCACCAAAGCGTCCAGCACAGTAAGTGAACAAATAGCATCCAAGAACGAAAAACGACGGACGCAAAAGAACGAAGAACGTCAACAAGTAGAAAGAAGGGGGCCGGTGAAGGAGCTGGGAGGCAGCACCGGAGCGCCTGCTTTGGTTTCAATCTCCCCATCTATTGTGGCCGCTTGCTGTTGCTGCTCGTCCAGGACGGTATCCTTCTTTTTGAAGTTGTAGAACGAGAGCGACCTCCCTTTGCGCTTCATTTCCTCTTTCGGCCCTTTTTTCTTGTGGTGCTCTGCTTCCATATTTTTAGTTGCAGCTACTCTCCTCTACTTCTTGACCACACTGTCTGACCAACGCGAGCGGCGTGTTGTTCAAGTGCAAAGAATGCAGGAAATGAAATTGAAAAGAAATAAGTAAAAAATGATTGGTCCGAAGAATTCGTTTTACAAGTGTGGTGTATGGCACAATGTAAGTACAAGAAAAAGAGTGGGTAGCGCATGTGCCCCTTCACGAGGTAGCAACTCGGGACAGGGGAGAATCAGGTTGAAGCGAGGAGGACTCCTCCGGCGAGGATCGAGTCCACTTGTGGAGAATACGGGCGAGATTGGCCTTGGTGAAGGGCTTGGAGAGCCAGTCGTCCATCCCACTCACGAAGCACTGCTCGCGGTACTCCTTCGTCGCCGACGCCGTCAGTGCTATCACCGGCAGCCGCTTGCTGACTCTCCGCGCGTCCTCGCTTGTGTCCTCCCTCATCTCGTGGCGCTCGATCTCGGGCGCCGTATCCTTTCCGCGCTCTCGTTCGCGTATGCTGGCAGTTGCCTGGAATCCGTCCATCACCGGCATCTGGCAGTCCATCAGCACTGCATCGAACCCGTGCCCCTCGGCCTCGTCTCGCGCAAGGATCCTCATGCACTCCTCGCCGTTGTCCGCGACAACCACCGAGCAGCCGAGTGAGGTCAACATGCGCACGCCCACTTTCTGGTTGACGAGATTGTCCTCCACCAGCAACACGCGCACACCGTGAAGGCTGTGCTCCATCACCGGTGATTTCTCGGCCGTGATAATAAGGGGTGAAGGGATGAAGGTCGACGAAGATGCCGGAGGCAGAAGTCCACATGGTGCGGCTGAGCGAGGGGTCGGCTTAGGGGAAGCGGGCATCACAGCCGGCTCGGGAACAGAGCACGGGTTTTCCGTGGTGGTCATGTTCGGAGCGACCGGCAGAATGACGGTAAAGTCGAAGGTCGACCCCTGACCGGGCTGAGAGCGGCATTCAATGTGACCGCCCATGGCTTCGCAGAGGCTCTTGCATATGGCAAGACCAAGGCCAGTCCCGCCGTTGCTTCGCCGCGCTGAACTGTCCTCTTGATAGAAGCTCTGCAAAACGTCAAGCGAGGGGGAGTTAGCGAAATCGGTTGGAGTACAAGATTGGAGAAAGGTGGTGGACTTACAGTGAAGAGATGAGGAAGATGGTCCGCCCCAATTCCGATGCCAGTGTCAGAAACTTCGACCCTGACCGCTTCAGGCTGGTCCTCCGCATTGGTGACCGAGATGGTGATCTTGCCGCCCTCGGGGGTAAACTTGATGGCGTTGGAGAGAACATTGAAGATGATCTGTCGGAAGCGCAGAGGATCACCCACATGCATAGGGTAGGCTACGTTGATGTTGGACGAGTCCACCTCGATCTTCTTCTTGCCGGCGGCTGAACAGAGTATGCGCATGGCCCGCTCCACTTCGGTCACCACATTGAAAGGCAACTTATCGAGCATCAGGCGGTTTGATGCCAACTGCTCGAAGTCAAGGATATCTTCAATAAGAGCTCGCATCAGCCGGCCGCACTCGGCTATGAGCTGGCAGCATTCTCGTGCCGCATTGTCAGCAGAAGGAATCGTCTCGAGAAGTTCTAGCGCGGTTGCCGTAATGCCGTGTAGAGGCGTTCGTAGTTCTGATAGAGTGCACACATGGACAACACAGGAAGAACACATAGCAGGAGGTCAGTTAGTGTGCCATTGAATGTCGGCATAAATACAATCTCCGCGGATAATTTGGCGCTCCAGGATCGGCTGATGCGGAGATTTCGAAAACGAAATTTCCTCCAATCTCCGGCAACGGAAAAACAGATCCCTTACGCTGCGTGACGATGGCGCACGAGGAGAGGCGCAAGGGATCCAATCCTTCTCTTATCGGGCTGGGGAGGCGAAGGGATGCGAGGCGTGGATGGGGTACCGTGACTCATGTTGGCCATGAATTTCTGTTTGGCCTCGCTGGCCACGCGCAGGTTCTCGCGTGCCTCCTCGCCCTGCGCCAGCGCCGAGCTGAGGCGACCCAGGGTGAGAGTGTGCGTGAACTCGCCGGCGTATGCCATCGATCCGATGGTAGCTAGCACGGCGATGTTGGTCACCACCTTGCTCAGCGGTCCTGTACAGAGAGATTACAAGGGGAAGATGAGTCCAGAATCCCAAGAGCTAAGGGGAACAAAGTAGGTCATACCCAGTAGGAGGAACGCAGAGGGAGCACCAAGAGGAATCAGGCAGAGGTAGCTGTAGACCACAAGGGATTCCAGCATGACCGCCAGGGTGGCGTACATCCCGGGTCGGCTCCCAAACACCAGGAAGAGCACCAGCGGACCATGGAAGAACCAGATCAGCGCCTCGGACTGTATGCCGCAGAGGCACAGCAGCGAGAGCACAAACACGTTGCCACAGCCAGCCAGACCGGCCGCTGCGAGCGGGAGGTTGCGCGTGGCGTATAGCAGCACCACCACGACCGCCTCGCCGATGATCGATACCAGTCCGGCAGCGCCAGCCCATGAAGAGGTGAGGAGAGAGAAGGAGCTGTACATGGAAGAAGGAGAGGATGAAGAAGGAGAAGATGGTGGAGCGGACGAGGAGAGGACGCTGAGGCATGAGATTTGGAAGCAGAGGAAGAAGGCGATGGCGAGTAGCACGAAGAGCCACTTGACACGTGTCTCCTCGACCTGGCCATCCTGAAGGAGGTAGGGGGAAGAAGTAGTGATAGTTGTTGTCCGTCGCCGGCGCCGATCGACGGCCTCCTCTTCTACCACCCGTGTTTGTCGCGTTCCGCTGCCTGAGTCTGTCCGGTCATCAGTCATAGTGGTAGTTGTCCGCTTCGTCTTGGTAGATAGAGAGGAAGAGCCAGATGACAATGAAGATGAGGAAGAAGACGAGCTGGTAGTCGTTGTGGATGCAGAGAGAAGGGAAGAAGGCGAAGATGAAGAGGTAGTAGTCGTGGAGAGGGAGGTGGGCACGAGCAGGTCCACACTTATCCGGACCAGTCGTTCCATCAATGGAGTCATCGGTGGTTCGGATGCCCACAAGGCGAGATGTCGAGAGGCCGAGGCCATCACTTTGACGACGTGTTGAGGAGTTGTGTGTGTGAGAGGAAGAAGTGTCTTTATGTTTATCCTCCCTCTCGAGATAAAGTCTCGCCGGTAAGTAGCTAGGCCACGCTCAAGAAGAAAGAGGAGATAGCGACCTTCCTCTTTGCTGCTGTACTAAAGCTACCTCCGAGAGGCACCGGAGAACGCAACGCACAAGGAGTGGGCCTACACCTCACCTGCTGGCTTCTCCTTCTGCTCCTGGCGGCGACGTCTGGCTTTGCCCGGAGCTGGGTGGGCTTGGGGTAGCGCGTTCTCCTGTGGCTCTCGCCGTACGCCACCTTGCGTTGATCGCTCTCGTGCTACCCCCAGGTGCCGGGATAGCACCTCGGGCGAGTAGCTCAGAAACGCAGATAAGAAATTCGAAGCGTGAAAAGATGCCCAAAGGCGTAATTTTTCAGATTCCATACCCTCGTGAGATATCTCCTGCCAGGGCATTCCATCGTAATCTTCCTTCGATCTGCGAGCACGAGCTTCGCTTTTGTCTACCTAAGGCAAGAGCACTACGTCTCTTTTGTCTGCTTCTTCTTGTCTGCCGTTTCTCTCTCCTTCCGCATGCCTTTTCCTCGCTCGATTACTGGTACGTGACAGTGTTCGTCTTGTTTGTGAAGCAGCTACTGCGGCGCACCATACGCAGATCCCCGAGTCCACGGACGAAAAGAAGTCTTGCCCAACACATCGCACACTCGGGTCTGCGCTTGCTCGTAGTCTGTCGTCGTGCTGGTTCTCTTTCTGTTTCGTGTGTTAGGGCTGAGTTGATGAGCTCTTCTTCATACAGTCGATTGTTTTGTAGGTCTAGTTTCAAGGGCATTTTCAACAGCAGTACATCGGACTTAGCTTTCCGGTGCACTCAGCTTTATTGAGCTTGCACAACACTGCCGCAAGCCGCTCAATCCCGGTTTGTCACCAGACCAGAGAGACTGACCAGACCAGAAAGTTGACGCATTCCGACTGAGCTATCAATTCTGCATTGGGAAGTCACTGTCCTATGCCTGCCCAGAGTCCAAGTAGATCCAGATGATAGCATTCCCTCTTCATTGAACTATATTCATGAACTACAGGGTGAGGTCGCATCCTGATCCACCATTCCCAATGGAGAGTTGTCCTCACACTGGCCTCGCTATGACCCTGCGGTGTTGTCTCCCTCGTGGCCCGCTTCGTCCCTTCTCCACTGGCTACAGGTCAGCCTGGAAGCAGAGAAACATCTTACGGCAGAGCCGAGGGTCCTGGGACGGCAGCGATCTGCGGCCTAGGTTTGCTTGCAAAACGCAGGAATTATCAAGATAGCCTTGGAAGAATTTGACACAGTTGCTGTCATTTTCTCGTCAAATGTTTGTCATTCCATATTATATGGTGTTCTTGCGGCAAAACACCGCAGGCGCAAACCTCGGTCTCGGTCTGCACACCGCACAGCAAGGAGGAGCGACCAGGAGACGAATGGCCACCACTGCTGCACAGTCGTCGGACATGTCCGTGAACGCTGGCCAGCCACAGGTGGCCTCCTGGCTGTTGGCCCTCCCACCCGAAATACAGATTGAGATATTTAGCCACCTGGCTACCGCAGACCTCTGTCGCCTGCAGGAGGTACGTCATCAGCTGCGTGACTTTCTTAGGGCGCGCCCTTCGGAGGGCACGCAAGACGGCCCATTTATAATTTTACACAAAATTAAACTTGGCCATATTTGTGTTAATTTAATATTTATACATATTTCTATTTAAAATAATTTATTGAGAGATGGCCAATGTGCATGTTGTGTATCTCCAGGTATGTTGGCAGCTGAAAGCTCCGGCCATGGACGGCAAGATATGGCGACAGCTGGTCGAACACGACTTTGGTGTCGTCACGGGACAGAACACGGACGAGCCCCACATTGAGGTGTACAAGCGTGTCTACCGGTACGGAAAGAAAGGGGTGACCAGTGCCCGATATATGTTTTGTTTGTGCGTTTCTCACGGATGATGCTCGTGATGAATGTTGATGATGTCTCACGTGCAGGTGGGGCTGGGATGAAGTCCACAAGAATCCCTACATTCAGCTGAGCAACAATGGCCTCTCGGCCAAGTGTCTTCTCTCCAGCTACTGCCCAGTACGGGCCGCAAGGGGTATGCCTGCTTCTGGACTGTAAACAGCGGTTTCTTTTTGGGGAGAAGAACCCAATCCTAATCGTGATGGTGTTGGTTCTGCAGGAATTAACCAAGGAATGCACTACTTTGGAGTACGGATAGACGAGCCTCCAGGAGCCACGTACCAGGCCTTTGGTGTTGCTAGCGAGTACGCTCATATCGCTTACGTGCACGTAACCGTGTACTGAGAGGCATGACTAATCTCTGTGTAAAGTGGCATCGATACGGCCCGATCATACCTGAGCGGCTGGACAGACAAGGACTTCGGTGTAGGATGGTACAATGATGGCAACGTCTACGTGAGGTAGGCACATCGTTCCCGTTCAATTCTGTGGTTGCACGCATTCCTTCTCACACATTACCGCAGGGGAGAGCTGTTCCCAGGCAGGAAGTTCCCACAGTGGCACAAGGGGGACAACTTGGGCATTTTGATATGCCTTGAGCCCAAGAAGTCCTTCTTGTACTTTTACAAGAACGGAGTGCAGATCCCTACCCAGATCAGTGTTGTTCGAGCCGATGCTACCATGAGGCTCTATCCCTACTGCTTCCTTGGCAAGGGTGAGGCGGTCACGTTCGAGTACTACGGAAAGAGAGGACTGGAGAACGCGCTCAAGAAGAGCACTCTCTGAGAGGACGGCTGCCCCACGTAAACCAACGAAGAGCTCGTGACGCTAGGGACATTGGCAGGGATTGTACCTACACTGTAAATACACTGACTCCGTGCTGATACGTGTATCAGTCATCCGTGTCGTACTTTTGTCCTACCAGTGCGGCCTCCAATCAAAGTGCGGATTGCTGGTGGTCACACTGCGCACCAATCACTCCATTAATGACGGTCATCACCCCATGGCCCAAAGGTGCCGCAACCACTTGAATCACGTTGCCCAATTCTTCCAGTACACACTACAGCAGCAGAGACATCAGAGACGGCTGCGTGTGTAGGCTACACTGTGGAGAAGATGCACGCACTGACCAACAGACCGGTCGCCGCCCTCGTGGTGGTGCTTCTGTTGGCTGCCTCCTGCCTGCCGGCAAGCGAGGCCTACGGAGAGACCAGTGGAGGACTTCCTTCGTACCGCGAGCGTACCATGGGCGCGCTTGTCAACGCTGCTCGAGTAGGTACATATCACTACCCCCCCCCTTGCGTTTATCCCTACTGCTCGTGCTTCAATTAAATGGGCAGCCAATGGCAAAGAGACACCTCCTCAGACACTATCTACATTGGGGGGTACAACAGGACCGGACGACTACGTTGCTACGTACATGGTACCGAATAACTATCCGGCCTCTGGAGTCGTCACGGGTTCCGCCCAGGCGCCCCTCTACTTCGATCCACTATTAGCGCAGACAGCCGACGGCCATTCCACCGATCTCGCGGTACGTCGAACCCGATACGGCGACTCAGGAATAGCTAACATGCGCAATCGGATCAGACCAATTGTCATTCGGTCCAGTTCGACAGCTGCGATGGTACTCCCTGGTACACGCGAGTGGGAAACACCTACCCGTGCAGTGGACTCATCGGAACAGGCTTGCAGTATTCCTACACGGACAGTCCACTTGTACATCTTCCACTTGTTCACTTGCAGCTGCCATGAAGAAGTGTCTTACCACTCTACTGTAGGACGCTGTCAACGACGGAATGTGCGGATGGACAGTTGACAGCGGGGGCAATTATGTTTGCTGTTCAGGTACCTGTCTTCTCCTCCAGACGTCAGCCCGTAAGGCATTAACGAACATTAAATTCCTATAGCGAGCGACTCCTCATGCAACGGGTTGCGCGGAGTGTACCTATCCTCAAGCTACAGTCGGTTCGGCGTGGGCTATGCCTTCGACACCCAGACCAACTACTACTACTGGTATTCCCCATCGTCATCTCTTTGCATTCCATTTCCCTGTATTAACCTGAGATCTCAGGACGCTGGATCTTGGCTCTTGTAACACTCAGACGGTGAACAACCCTATTGCATCAGGATCTCACATCACCCAATCCAACACTGTTCGCTTCTTCGCCACATTCTACGATCCCCTCGGCCCTCCGCAGGCCCAGCAAGTTTTCATCGGTGGCCAGCCCTCCTCTCTTACACTGGATGTGGGAACCGCCAATCAGGTACCTAGGGTTAACTTAATATAACTGGGCTGTAGCTCCTATTGCTAACCATGCTGCACGACTTAGGGTAACTACTACGCCACCTCCAGCCTGGGGAGCTCATGTCGGTCGTACTATTTCCAGTTCACTTCCGTAAACGGTGCCGTTTACAGATATCCAGAGACAGGTTACTTCAACACCTTCGGTGAGGGTACTTGTGACAAGGATTGGACCCAACAACCAGGTGAGCTTGCCACTTATCGCTGTAAACAAGGAGAACGGAACCTGAAGTGTGTGAAACATAGAGGGGTCAGTGGTGAACACTGTGTCTGGACCACCCACAGACGTGGCGGTGAGCGATATCACCACAAGCACGGCAAGCATCACCTGGTCCGCTCCCACTACGGATGGCGGATCAGCTGTTACTAGTTATACAGTCTACGTGAGGTACAAGACTGGATCTCATCTTGTTTCGTTTCTTCTTGCGGATGACGCATCATCAGGGCATACAACACTGAGTTCTCCTTCCCGGGCCTCACGAGCAACAGTATGAACTTGAACAGTACGTGGGTGCTATGCCAACCGGCCTGAGAAGTGACTTGTACTAAGGTTTTGTGACTTTAGGCATCAATCCGGGCACTACAGTTACTGTTGTGGTTGTGGCATACAATTCGGTTGGACCCAGCGCTAATTCATCAGCGGTTACATTCATCACTCTCGTGGACTATCCAAGCCCTAGTCCTGTGCCCACTTCATCTCCAAGCTCCTCTCCTGCACCAAGCCAAGCACCAGGAACCTCCGCATCACCTGCTGCTCCCCCTACCTCGCCAAGTGCATCACCAAGCAGTGCTCCTGCAGTCTGTAGTAGTGCGTCGTGTTGTAAGTATTTACCGCAAGCTGGCGTATCCCTGTCGATCCTGTACTCATTCTTGCTTCTCTACAGTGCCTAGTTCATTCAACTTTCATCAACAGTCCGGGTGCTTCATCGGTATACTTGACCAGGGTCAGTGTGGCAGTTGCTACTCGTTCAGTACGGCCAGCGCCAATTCGGATCGGCTATGCTGGGCTCAAGGAACACGGGCGGTACTGTCTCCTCAGGAGATTCTCGATTGCGGCCAAGGAACGGTCTGGTCGGGACAGACCGCATGTGACGGCGGTGACCCGTATCGAGCAGCGCAGCTCGTTAACAGCAACGGTCTCCCATCTGCAAGCAGCACAGCCCTGTCGTCTGGATGTCGTCGCTACAATTGCTACAATGGGAACTGCCCGTCATCGCCCACTTGCAATGTACAGTCCTGTGCTTCCGGTTAGCGCTGCTCCATCTAATCTCCATCTTTGAACGTATGTAGGTTAACTGCGACGATGGCTCGGCAGCACAGAAGTTTCAGGCTTCTGGTACGGTGTTGTTTCTTGTCTTGAGTTCTGGTGCACCACTGATAGTGTGATATATAGGCGCTTCAAGGGTCACTGGTGTAACCAACATGATGCTTGAGATATACAACAATGGTCCAATTACTGCCGGTTTCGATGTCTGTCAAAACTTCTACACATTCTACAATAGCCCTAGCAATAACGGTCTGGTGTACACGGGAACTTGCTCTTCTAGTTCCTCAGACTATGCTGGTGGCCATGCGGTTTCGCTTGTTGGGTCATCCTGATCGACGCGATTTGAGGTTTGGGAGTAGGAGCTAATCCTATTCACTCAGATGGGGAACTGACGCGAATGGAGTTGACTACTGGCTTATCCAGAACTCATGGAGTACGCAGTGGGGTGATAGCGGTACACGTATCTCGTGGACTTGTTGTCTTTTGAGATAGGCGTTAATCCGTTAATCAATGTCGGGATGCAGGTTTCTTCCGTATGAAGCGTGGCGTCAATCACTGTGGTATCGAGAACTACGTGTCTGCAGCCTCTTTCGCGAAGAGCGGAAAGAGGTTCGGTGCTGTATCGGCTCTTGACGATGGTACGGGAATGACGCTTGGTGCGCCTACTTCCCTTAATCCATCCGATGCTTCGACGACCAAAACCACGCAGGCACGTTAGCCTGGCCATCCTGCTTATGTAAGGGCTTGTTGTTCTTACATGTGTTGTTATCCTTCTCTGCAGTTTGCTCTTGATCTGTGGTATTTCCAAAACTTCAAGGATGGGTTTAAGGGGGTACTTGACGTGCCCAAGAACAACGGTTCCAATGGCAAGCGCCAGGCACAGCAGCCGGTCGGAACACTCTCGACCAGCTCGGGTTACTCCGTATCAAGCGTGAACTCTGCCACTTCACAGGTCACCTCTGGCCAGAGTGTGTTCGTGGATTTCGTTGCGACTGATGGAGCCAACTCCGTCAACTTGGTATCTACCGTCTCGTATGGCGCTGCCTCAGGTGGAGCTGCTTCAGCAGCTGGAGTGGGTGTTGGTACGTCTGATGTACATCCTGAGTTTCTCTTCATATCGTAAAGGCTATGATTGTCGTAGTGGCCGGAGGTGGAGGATCTGTGCTGAGCACGGGAGCGATCATCGGCATCGCCATCGGAGGAGCGGCGGCAGTCGTGCTGCTAGCCGGCTTGACCACCGCCGCTGTAGTGGGTGGTGTAGTCATCTACAAGAGGAGGAAAGCTCGCGATGATTTCAACTATGCCGACCACGCCATGGAGGTGCGATCGATCAGTGGCTGAGTTGCGACATATCCGTACTGATCCACTTCTTCTAGATGGAAGCACAGGGTGGTGGTGCTGTGCAAGAGGCACCTCCTCAAGAAGAGAGGAAGGCTAAGAGGTCGACGTGGTTCGAAAGGCGGAAGCTGTTCCAATCCATCACTGGCCGTAGCCCGCCTGTGCGCGTTGACAACTAAGTGAGCGGATCATGCGACCCGTCTGATTGGAGTGTATCATTACTTCTTATTTATTCATCAAGATATTTACCATGAAGGATCAGGAAGAAGGTTGCACATGCATGCTAACAGTAAGTTACTCGTCACCATTTTCGTTTTCGAGAGTATCGAGAGCGGTGATGATCTTGTTCAAGCTTGCAACGACCTGTTGTGCAGTACGTCAGAGCGAGATAAGTGTACCTAACACTTAGAAGATAGCAGGAGTGGAAACAGACCTCTATCATTGTCGGCCGCTTCTTTGGTGAATGAGCCCAGCAGCTGTCTATGAGTTTGTTCACGGCCTTGGGCGTCTTGTCTGATAGTTCTGGTCTCTCCATCCTGTTAACGACCGCCTTTTCTGACACGTTACATTTACCTTCTTGGCGCATCGATGTCAATAACAAGCGACATACCTCTTTGAAGACACTGATGTCCTTGAATCCAGCAAAAGCAAACTCATTGTGGATCACTTCCCACATTGCTAAGCCAAAACTGTACACTGGTGATTGAGGTATGTTTAAGTCGATCCAAAAGCAAGAGGACTCCGGACGGCGTACCATCAGCCTTCTTGCCCTCAAAGGGTTCATCTCCCCAAAGCTCCGGCGCTATCATGGATGGTGGGTCAGACATACATGCCTCCAGCAGAGCTCGGGAGGGCATACCCATGTACAACGGAGTCCCATGGAATCGGCCGTCGGGCTTCGGGTGAATGTCTCCCCGCTGCACCTCCGCAAACATCCATCCTCCTAACTTGGCGTATCCACCTTTCACCTGTACATGAATGAGTTGGTTATCTGTCCCGGCAGCTTCCACGGGTCCACGCCAGCACGTACCAACCAGTGAGAGGGCTTGATGTCGCGATGGATGATGCCTAAATGATGTGCCCAGGCCAGTCTGTGCATCACGCGAAGCAAAAGTAAGACACACATCCGTGACATGTCATGAATGCTTTCATCCACGGGTCCGCGCCAACGTACGCGCTAGCAATGTCACGGGTGTAGATGAGGCATTGTCGCAGTCCCACGGCTCGTCGTCTTTGTTCCTCCGTTGCTGCGCATGTCTCATTGGCCTCGGGCTTGGGCAAAGTAGACGTGGACTTCACATTCTGCGGCTGAGGAAGGAGGTCGTGCTCGCAGACTTCGGTGACCACTTCACCATCGGGCGTGACGCCGATGAGGGTGACGATGTTCGGGTGACGAAGGAGGGCGTAGGCGTGCAAGCTCATGTACCGCACGTCCGGCGGCGGGTTGTCGTCCTGTCGCAGGTGACTCACAAGTACGCTGGTGCCGTGTAGCGTGGCCAGGTGCCACTCGCGCAGGGCACGCCCACCCAGCTGCCTTCCCATCACCAGCTCCCCGCGATGCACCACGGGGAGGCCGACACTGGTGGGATTGAACGACAGCGTCCTTGCTTCGGTGCCGCTGCCCTCCTTCTTCACTGGAGAAGCCGAGAAACCTTTTTCGTTCATTTGCGCCTGGGTTCGATGTTCGTCCGTCATGCTGGTCCTCTTTCTTTTGTGAGGAAGGAAAGAAGGGTGGCTTCTTCCTGTTGTCGCGAAAGTAGAGTCTCATGGAAATTTCGGCAGTATCCCCAACAAATAGTCTGCACGTCTCCAGCACGAACCAATGGCAATCAAAGTTTGAATTTCGGGCTCTTTACTTTTCTCCCTTGCAGAAAATGTGTCAAAAGTGTGGGTTCAAGCCGCCTTGGGGAGCAGATGGAGATCGGTGAGAGCTTGCTTTAGCACATCTGTCGGCTGTGAGTGGGCGTTGAAGCAGAAACCCAAAAAACCGACCTCCGAGGCTGTAGCAATGTTCTCTTGCTTGTCGTCAATAAAGAGTACCTGAAGAGACAGGAACAACAGGTCAGGGTCTCCCCGCTCTTGAACATGCTCAGTGAGGAACGAACCTCAGATGGCTTGAGATCATCACCAATCTCCTCCCTAAGCTTTGCCAGTGTGATTTCATAGATTGGCCTAGCAGGCTTGGCGGATCTTACTGCTTGAGACACTATGACCTGTGTGGGACAAACCATGAGCGAAAGAGGAACGGGAGATTGTTGGGCGTAGCTGTACCAAGTCCTTCTTGAACACATCATAGAAGCCGAATTTAGTTGCGATCTGATCTAACCACTGCATGATAGCGCAATGTTATGCTTGGGCCTTCGTCCTCGTCAACAAGCATTATAGAACAAACCTCGGCGGAGTGGTTGGAACAGATGGCGATAGTGACACCTGCTTCCTTAAGCTGCCTCGCCAGCTCCAAGCTTTCTTTATAGCAGTAAAAGCTTTCATCCAAGAGCCGTTTCAACTCATTGGCAGGCTCCCGAACATGCTTAACTGGTGGAACACAAAACAGACATAGTTGAGAGTGAGGAACTGAATTACCACTTGTTTACACAGCTGCTGTATACCCATCGTCTTGAAGTCCATCCAGTAGTCATTCTCCGTGTACTCAGGCATAATCTTGATGTTGTTCCAGTACCTGTAGCAGGGTCCTCCCTTGCCATCAGGTCCCTTGTGGCAGTAGCTGCACCCCCATGAGCGTCAGGGTAAGGAAACGACAGAACTGGAGTAAAACTTTCTCAGCACTCATATTACCGAATCGAGTCCCGCAGCTCCTCAGGGTACTTCTCAGCCAGCGTCTTGAGCATACGACTGGGCACGTTGCCTAAAGAAGACAACACGTTTAGGGAAGAGTGGAAAGTGAGTTCCCCACACAGTTCTGTCTACTCACTCTCCCGTTTGCTATCATAAGACTCCACGTACCCGCAAGTACGCCACCACAGTCAAATATGACTGCCCTAATCTTTGTGGCGGGGTCCCTTGGTGTTGCGGCAGCACTCGTGGCCTCCATCCTCCTCACAATTCCTCAAGCCTGTGCCCCGCTATTTCTTTATCAATTTTCTCTCTGTTTTCTCAGTTGCATACCTAACATTCTAAAATACCTATCATAGCTTCACTAAAATCATGGTGACTATAAAAACGTTTCGGTGCGTAAAACACCAGTTCTTTTTTCCCTTCCGGAGGCCAGACAACGTGTGTTTCCGTGGCGCGGAAGGCGCCCGTTCGGAAAAGAACGAAAGCTATTCCGCAAATAATAAAAAATTAGAGGGGGGATTGCTGCGAATGGAGCCGAACGAAGCAGCACAGCACAGTGGCGGGAGCAGTGGTCGGCGAAAGCGCGCAGGACCGCGACGACTGAGCACACGACAGCAGCAGGAGCGCACCTGGTCGGTGGTCGGCGGAGTCGGAGCCGGCGCAGTCGCCTCGGCCTCAGATTCGGAGCGCCTGCAGCGGCTCGTCCTGCAGCCGCAGGTCGTCCCGTTTGAGGACCACGATGAACTGGAGGCTCTCGATGCCACCCCAGTGCCCACTACGAGGAAGCGACCACGGGCAGGTGGTGCCAAGAAGAAGAAGAAGGCCAAGAGGGTGCAGAAGAAGCGCAAGACCGAAGAGGGCAGCACAAGTGGAGATGAAGCAGGAGATGAGCAAGTACTCACAGTCCTCACACTGAATGGCGAAACAGAGGCGGAGGAGGAGGAACTGTTGGAAGGATGCATCCACCTGGCCGAGATCGAGTTACAAGATGAGCTCCACTCCAGCATCTCCGAGGACAACGCCGACGTTGGCATCTCGCGCATCAAGCTCGTTCCCTTCAAGTCTTCCATCGACAGGGTACTCATATCCGACACCGAGCTCGATCTACCCTCAGAGGACATCATAAACGAAGATGCCACCCCTGCTGCAGCAGCCACCTCGTCATCTGCAACATCATCTACATCTCCCGATTCGGAATCACGTCATCATCTACAGGCGACGTTGATGCTGTTCATGTCGAAGGAGGGTGACGTGGTGGCGTGTGCCCCTTTCGACAGCGCCTTCGTGGTCGCAGCGGCGGCAGGCCGGCGCGCCGAGCTGCCGGACCAGGCCACGCTCGACGCTGTGGTGCTTCTGCTGCGCCAGAAGCCCCACTTCATCGCCCTCCAGGCTGGCCTCGTTGTTGGAGCGCCACCCGCCTCCAGCAGCCCAGCTGCCAGCGAAGCACGACGTGTGCGTCTACGTCTGTTGCTTCGGCCCACTGCCCTTCACGGTACGGCATTTTCTTTTGCAATAATAAGAAAAATAAAATAATCTAACTCAATAAATATAACATATTTAAATTTATTAAATTTATTAAATAATTGGAATGATTTATAATGCAATATAATTTACAATAATGCACCATTATTTCTAGGCGCGTATGCTGAGGAGATGAAGCGGGAACAACCGAAGAAGGCTTTCCACGCCATGCGTAAGCTGATGGCCTGGGCATATCCAGGAACGGTGAGCGGTACGGACGACCATCTTGCGAATTGTGTGTGCTGTGACTGGCCTGATCAGTGAATTGGGCATCAAGACCTATTTGATGAAGAAGGCGACACGAAGAAGCTTGATAGTGCTGCAAAGAGTAGCGAGGAGGATTTCAACCCAACGGAGCTTTATCGTGCACTGTCTCGATGCAGCGAACAGGGGAGATTGCAGTGGGAACAGGAAAAAGAATGGGATGATACGGAGCAGAAGATACCTGGCCTCGTTGCCACTCTTCGATCGTATCAAAAGATGGCTGTCGGCTGGATGAAACATCGAGAGCGCGAAGCGAATGGTGAGATAGACGGAAACAAAGGTGATGAGAGTATTATTGATGAAGAAAGCGACGAGAAAGGGAAGAGCAAGATGACTACAGACGAGGAGATCGGGCACCAATGGCACCCTCCGCTGCATCCTCTGTGGACTGAGTACTACAGCATGGACGGCACAAACTTCTACTTCAACCAATTCACAGGCAAGTTCTCCATGACACGCTTCGAGGCGCCGTCTGGTACTAACGGAGGCATACTGGCTGATGAAATGGGTACGCTGAGCTTTGCAATTCGTATGGTTCCATCCACTAACTGCAGACTTTGCGGCAGGTCTCGGAAAGACTGTCGAAGTGCTAGCCCTCATATTAGCGCACCCACGGCCTGCCGTGGCGCTCCCTCTCTCCTCTGCTTCAGCCTCTCAGCCAGAACCTCTACGACAAACAAGAGGACGTCTGAGGAACAGTGGAAGATCAAAGAGAAATCATGATGAAATTGGTTCCTCTTCGGAAAAGGTTGCTTCATTTAATGGACATAGCTGTGAAGGTTAAATGTTAACCATGCTCATTAGGAGGATCGGGTATGGTGCTATTGCGGAGACGATGACCCCGACTATGCTGGGATATGGGTTCAGTGCGATGCTTGTCAGAGGTGGCAACACGCTGCTTGCGTAGGCTTTACTCCATCTACCCCACAGAGGTACATTCTTGTCCTACCATGTGCCACATAATTACCAATCCATCGTGTTCAGGAAGGTGAACAAGCGGAGAAAGGTTACTAAAAAGAAAGGATCTAAAGGTGGCCAAGCCAACGAAGGGAATAGCGAGCAAGGGGAAGAAGAGGAGATGTACGTATTTCACGATGAAACTCACGACATTTCGCAATCTCACAATTCTTATTGTGTAGCGAGCATCAGAGTCTCACCGAAACGATAAATGATGATGCATATGAATGCCCTGAATGCACGGCGAAGAGCAAGAAACAGCTTGAATCAAGAGCAACATTGATTGTTTGCCCAGACTCGATTCTTACTCAGTGGAAGCACGAAATTGAGAGACACACTCAGCCTGGAGTACTCAAGGTAAGCCCTTTTCACGAAATACTTTCTTTCTAAACACTCTGCGGTCATCTGTAGGTACTTATCTACGAGGGCGTACGAGGAACTGTTTCGAAGCATAGCGGAGGTCTAGCTGTTGTGCGTCCCGCTCAATTGGTCGACTATGATATAGTTCTCACTACCTACACAACCTTGCGAAATGATCTGAGCCATATCATCACTCATACACCAACTCGAAACTTTCGTGACAAGAAACGCTATCGTCCCATCCCTACGCCGTTACTTGGTACGTTCTTCAATCCGTTAGTCTTATTTCAGCCGGCTCTGTTCATCATACTTCCCAGGTGTGCGCTTCTGGCGAGTTTGTTTGGACGAAGTGCAAATGATCGAAACGCCATCAACAAAGGTTGCTAAGATGGCTCTCCGTTTATCAACGATCAACAAGTGGGGAGTCAGCGGCACGCCTATACAAAGGAGAGGCTTGGATGATCTCCACGGTCTGATCGCCTTCCTTCAGCTAAAGCCCTTTGATACGAAGGCCATATGGAGGCAGTGCGTGCAGCTTCCATACGAACGCGGCCAGATGAAGGAAAATATTCATGACTTCTTGCGCACGATAATGTGGCGCACGAGTAAGGAGGATGTGCTGGCTGAAGTCGGTATCCCACCTCTTCACGAGAAGATACGGTTGCTCAAGTTCTCTCCCGTGGAGGTACACCACGTTTTGTCCTCTGTTAACCCATAGATTCAGATGCTAATCTCTTTCACGTTATAGGCCCACTTCTATAGGAAGAGGTTGAGTGACACGGTGCAGCGCACTCAGAAAATCTTTGAGCGCTTGAAGCACAATCGCGTTCTCAATTTTGAGAAGAACATTTCCAAGATATTCGGGTCGCTTCTATCTCTACGCCAAGCTTGTTGCCATCCACAGGTACAACTTCATCAGTGGGAAGGTTGAGTCCCTTTCTCACTCCAAAGTGTTTCTCCGATAGGTTGGCAGCAAGTCGGGGTTTACTTCGCTGCAGAAGAACACTATGAGCATGGGAGAACTGCTTATGCAGCTGATCGTTCGGTAATCCTTTCAAGTTCTACAGCAACCATATTAACTTGCCACAGTCTCACACTTATCGTGTAGTGCCATGGTTGAATGCGCGGATGCCCAGCGAAACCTGGTGGCAGCGCTCAATGGTCTGGCAGGAGTAGCCTTGATAAAAGGCGATAAATTACAAGCTATCCGTAACTATCGTCAGGTGCTGAGCATGGAGTTCAGACCGATCGACGAGGAGGGACGCAAGCAGCTTCCTGCTGGGATGAACGAAGGTGAGCCAAAGCCCTTTGATTCGTCCACGCTTTAGCTCACTCTCGGGCTTTTAGCTGAACTTATCAGCGTGGACGCACTCCAAAGGATACATGCCTTGACCAACCTAGCGGAGGTTTTCCAGAGTATAACAGACGAGGAGCGAGCTGATCTGGAGAAGACCGAAGGGCATACGCTGAACGATCATCGCTTGGTAGAGGAGGCGCAAAAACTGCGAGAACTCTACGCCAAAAAAGCAGGTCTGATTTTGTTCCTGAATCATTGATGGCTATCAACTGACGTGCATTCTCAGAACTCGAGCAGATCGTAGCGCAGACCAAGTGGAAAGAAGCCTCAAAGAAAATCAAGGACGCTGAAGACACGACGATTACCGATAATGGTCAGATCAAAGTCAAACACGAGATACTCAGTGGTGAGGATGCGAAGGAAAGGGAAGTTAGACTTAATGCCTGGTGGATTGAGGCCCTGAATTACATCCAGGAGCAAGGCGACGAAGGCGACTTCATATCTAAAGTCCGAAATGATCTTCTCGAGAAGGAGGAGCGAGAACGAGGCAAGATGCGAGGAAAGGGTGGTCACACACTCTCTCTGGCGCACCGGTTCCAGTCTATTGCTACTCTCAAGCAAATACTCTTCCACGAGCTCAAGGAACTGAGGAAGAAGCGCACTGCCGCATTAAATACACTCCTCGTGCTCGGAGATCGTACTCCTACGACGGCGGATATTGAACTTAGCGGCAATTGCAAGCAGTGTCGTAGTTACCTGAACAAAACGGGGCAGGTGTGTGACCACTGCAAGGCACACGTTCTGCTGATAAACTACGACGGTTGCCTTTATCGCTATCGGCAGAAGGCACCTAACGAGAAAGACGATAAAAAGCAGGCCAAGGACGATGCCGCAACTGAGGAAGAGAACATCGGATTCGGAAGCTTTCGTGAAAGCTCAGAGGCAGAACAACTATTGGCCCACATTGTACGACATCTGAGAGGAGTTACAGCTAAGGACGAGGAACAGCAAGAGAAGCAGGCGCTACTACAAGAGGGTAGCGAGCACGTCAAGCGTTTCCAGTTCATGAAGCAAGAACTTAAGCTTGCGCACGAGGTACCTCACGAATGTTAGGCTTGCTCTCTGCGTATATGGCTGATCGGTTTGACGGTTCAGGTATGGACAAAGCAAAAGGAGAGACTTTCGGCTCTCGATGAATTGGAGATGGCAACAGTGCGAATACGGCTTCGAGTTCCAGGTTTGGCGAAAGCAAGCTCACACTTCCATTTACCCTCGCTCATTAGCTTCTTTTGTCTGATTAGGTGAAATTGTTCCGCCGGAAGAGGAGGTTGTGAAGCTGTGGCCAGTTCAGGTGGAAGAAGTGAAAAGAAGGTAACTTACTTGATCGAATATTGAATCTCTAACAGCTATGTGCTAATTCGATGATGCTACAGGCTTGAAGCGATGAAAAATGAATCCGAAGTAGAGCTGCAAAGAGCGAAAGGACAATTAAGATATTTGAAGACGTTATCAGCAAACAAAGCCCAAGTGGACGAGGAGGAAGGTCAAGCTTCGACTGACAAGGCTGTGAGCTCGGGCGAGGTTACTCTTGACCCAGAGGAAGGAAAGGAGTGCGCTATTTGCCAGGAGTCAATGAAGAAGGAGGCTGATATAGTCATCCTCCTCTGCGGCCACACTTTCTGCTGCTCCTGTATCATGACCATGGTGGACCGAGCTACTCATGGCACCATCAAGTGTCCAACTTGCCGCACCAGAATGAATACGGCGGAACTCACCTTCTTCTCGACTCCTTCTACGACATCATCTGCCGAATTGCGCAAGCGTCTCTCTGACAGTGGACTGCTGCCGAGCCGGGCAGATGAGGCTTCAATGAATGAAGAACTCTCGAACGAAGTCGAGGAAGAAGATGAGGAAATGAAGATGGAAGTGAAAGGAAGCTGGGGAACCAAGATCGAGGGACTCGTCCGCACCATATTGTACGTGCAACAGAAGGCTAGAGAGCGAGCCGACGACAAGGGCAAGGGGAAGGATAAGCAAGATGAACCCGACGATGATAGCCTGGCTACCAAGGAGAATAAGGTCAAGTGCCTCGTATTCAGTCAGTGGGACGATGTGCTTCTGCTGGTTTCCAGGTTGCGTCCTTGCTCAGCTTTGTATGACTTGTTTTACTTAAAAGCATTTACACCGTACAGGGCTCTTACCGCCAACCAGATTGCCAACATCCGCTTGCGTACTGCCAACAAAAGGATCCTTCAAAGAGACCTTGACATTTTCAAAACGCGCTCCGATGTGCCTGTACTGCTTCTTCCTATCCGGTACTCACTACGATATTGATATGCGTCTGTCGGCGAACGCTAACATATCATTTACAATAGTACTGGATGCAATGGTCTGAACTTGATCGAAGCTACTCACGTCTTTATAGTGGAACCTTCACTCAAGTAGGTTTAAGATTGTCACCTTCTCTAGAACGTAACTCACGCGTATGTGCAGTATTGGAGCCGAGGCCCAAGCAGTGGGCCGAGTGCATAGGATTGGGCAGACTCGCCAAACATACGTGTATCGTTTCTGCATACAGGATACTATCGAGATGAAGATCTACCAGCATGTTTACCAAAAGGTACGTGGCGGTTTGTTTCAGTTCTGACTGCTTTCGTGCTGACGATATAAGTTGCAGGTAAATGCCAAACCCCAAACGACAAGTCCCGATGCGATCCCGAAGCAACTGAATCAAGTGGACGAGGAGCAGGTGGTCAGTCAAAACCAGGGCCAGGATGAAAGCATAGATGCTCTGTGGGAAGAGAATATGAGCCATTTCCACAAGAGCAAGATAGGCCGTCAGTGCGCGATGAGCCTGGCCCAACTCGGCGAGCTTCTTGTGGTGGATGAAGATAAGAAAGAGGTAACTGCGGACACACTCGAAGCATCGACTGCGACGCAAATGCCCAGCGAAGAAGAGCGGAAAGCAAATGAAGCCTTCTGGGCTGGATTCGTTGAGTATAACAGGCGCGCAATCAGCCGTAATGAGGCTCTCAAGGAAATCGAGCGTGTCGCCTCTTGGGAGAAGCGATGGGCCAACTCTTCGGCGAGTGAGGATCAGCAATACGACGAAGGAGGAGCCGTGCTCAAGTACGGCAGAACGGTGCCGGTCTATGCCTGGCTTAAGCTTGATGCTCTGCGAGCAGTAAGCGGAAACGAAAATGAAGGCAAGCAAGACTGAGTTCATTCACAAGATTCAAGCATCACTGACTGTGCCATCTTGCTCGGAGCTCTCTTTCGTTTCCGCAATACAAGAGTGCAAGCCCTCTTTTGTGTAATGCTGGTGTACGCCATCGAGCCGTAGCAAGTACTCCGCGGTCTCCAGTGTGCTCAGCTTGTGAGCTTCTTGCAGTCCTACAGACATTTCTGAACAGTCAGCACGCTGTACGGTGTATGGATCGCTGATGGGCATACCCGAAGCGAGTTTTTGAAGATAGGCCACGCTCGGCTTATAATTTGTATTCATGTGTTCCGGGTCAAGCGTGAAGGTAACGATTGGATGCCCATTCTCGCACTCGCCCAACCACACTAGCGTCCCGTAGTGTCCATCTAGCAACCGCACAATCTTGTCTCTTTTAAGTCTGTTGGTGAGAATGGTTTGGTGAGGTCAAGCTTGATGCTGTCATCCAACAAGCTCAGCTTTGTTCGGCTTTACCGGTGAAAATCAAGACGATGCTCGAAAGTCTTGGCCGGAATGCCTGGCGTATTGTATAATGTATGCACCAGACTTAGTTACCAAGCCGTTATTTGAGTACTCATCAACCCAACTTCTGGGTTCGTACCGTTTTCTTGAGCGACAACGTCGATGAACTGTTGCTGTCGAATGAGGTATCTGACCAGGAATGAGAATTACTCATTGCGATCTTAATTGAATGATGGAAACTACGCACTTTCGGCCTCGGGCGGGCTGTACAGAAAAGGTTTGAGAAGGAGGATGAGATCCTGCCTCAGATGTTGTTGTGCTGGATATCGGTCGAGCAAGGTCTATGGCAGCTGCCCCTCCTGCATGAGGCGAACATGTCGATACGTTAATTGCACAATCTGGTCCGTCATCGAACGGGAAGAGACCTACCTTCCCACCAAGACGACCACAGAGGAAACCTGAGGGCGAAGGGCAGAAGAAAAGGCCTGTCCTCAACTGGCGGTGTCTTGTCCCTACAACCCTTGTGCACCGCACGTGATCCGACCGCTTGACCTGCACGTCCCAGGTATACATACAAATGTCCGAACCACATGTCATGTGGCAAATCGTAAGTTGTGGCAGAATGGGGCAAAGTGAGCAGAAGGGAGTCAAGAAACGTTTCAAGAAGAAGGAGGTCAGTCGGCGGGGTGCTGTACCTCCGGAGATGTAAGTCATGAAGCGTGCGCGAGAGAGATTGCTGCCATAGGAGCAGTACCACACCATGGTGACGTGTCGTAGCTCTTTCTCTTGCCTGCTGCCGTTCTGCCGCCCCGGGCTCTTTGCCTTCTTCTTCGTGTGGGCTTCTTGCATCGTCTCTCGTAGCCACGTGCGACGGGGTGAAACTTCCAGATGAAAATCGCTTCTTTGGAAACTGTTTCGTTTTTATTGGAATGCTAAGTATGCGTTTGTCGAAACCTATTCGGAAAAATCATGGCTTCTAGATTGCAAGAGACAAGCAGAGCATGCAGCGTGAGGAAGAGGAGGTCCTGTACCGTGTGCGTGGCCGTGTGGCATATATCGTGCTCAACCGACCTTCAGCCTTCAATGCCATCACTGCTACGTTGCCCACAGCCCTCTCCCGTGCTGTGAGCCGGGCCAACGAAGGTATTCCCTCTTTTCCACCTTATCCTGTGCATCACAGCTCACGGCGTGTCAACGTTGGTGTACTTTATAAAGATGATGAAGTTCACGTCATCGTACTGAGCGGCGCAGGCAAGGCATTCTGTAGCGGCTATGACCTCAAAATGTGGGCCGAGACGCCCGGACCTAATGTTGGCCAGCAGGTGCGACTTGTTGTGAAGGCTTTCACCCAGCTAAGTTAGGTGTTGACTGAACACAACAGAAAATGCCATGGGACCCGCTGAAGGACTATGTAATGATGAACGCCAACACTCAGCATTTCATGTCCCTGTGGCATTCACCGAAGCCAGTCATCTGCAAGGTGCACGGCTATGGTACGTACTTGCGAAAGCAAAGAACGGCGGCTGTGCTCTAACCTCGCACTCCCGCGCGAATGCATCAGCGGTGGCAGGTGGTAGCGACATTGCACTGTGCTGTGATATCGTGATTGCCACAGAGGACAGCAAGTTGGGATATCCGCCAAGCAGGTCTCCCACTATTGAATGAACCACTTGATCAAGCTTGTATTGCTGATCCGGCTTGCAGGCTATGGGGCTGCCCAACCACGTTCATGTGGGTTTATCGTCTGGGAGCGGAGAAGGCAAAGCGCATGCTACTAACCGGTGATCTGATCACGGGAAAGGAGGCGCAGGAAATGGGCCTGATACACAAGGCTGTGCCTGCTGCTGAACTCGACGCTGGTATGAGCCCGTAACTCGCAGCTCTGCTTCTTCCAACTAACGCATCCTGTAGCTGTGGATAGATTAGCACAGCGTATGGCATCTATCCCCAAGAATCAGCTGATGATGCAGAAGCTCGTCATCAATTCAGGTACCGCTTGCAGCGAAGTTCGATCGGTTGAATCTTGTCTCCTGATCCGTCCTGTATCACCAGCCTACGAAAACATGGGTCTTCGTACCACTCAGACGCTGGCCACGCTGATGGATGGAGTTGCTCGCCATACTCCTGAGGGAGTTGCCTTCAAGAAAAGGTGCAGTACTCCCTGTTATCTCGCCTGAATAATGGGTTAATGAAATGCATGAACAGAGCGGAGACGGTAGGATGGAAGCAAGCAGTGAAGGAACGTGATTCTGGCTCCAACGTTTATTCTGAGCTAGCCGCTCGCTTGTAGAGCTTCTCCTTTCGCCTTGCTGTCAGCTCTCTGTCTCCAAGAACTCTTCGGGTGCTCTGCTGTTGAGTCTCTTGCGTCTCCTTTCGCTGTTTGTCATCATCGCGCTCCGTTCGTGTTCGCTCTCGAGAGCTGGATCGCGGTCTATCGCGTTCATCGCGGCGTCTGGAATCTCTTTCCCCACGTCGCTCCTCCCGATCACGTCTGTCCCTTTCCCTGCGCTCCCGTCGTTGCTGTTGCCACTCGAGCCGCTCCCGTTCGAGTCTCTCCTGTCGCTCTTGCTCCATCTGCTGCCATTCCTTCTCCAACAAAAAGTAGCTGCCGTGATGCCACACTTCTTGTCTGTTTGCAGTTTTAGATGTTAGTTTCTATTCGTTGTTATTTAATTATTCTGTTTTTTTTAATTAAAAATAAATTCCTTCGCATGATGATGCATTTAAAATAATTGAATAATTAGGTGAATAAATAATCAATTTTATAGGCTCAGAATAATATTTAAAAATTCCATATTTTTGGCAATGGTACCCGACTTCATATTTGGAGGCCATGCCAACAGGCCTGTCGTAAAAGGACTCCTGCATTAACTTCTGCGAAGGAAGATTAATTAAGTTCCCAAAATCGAGAAGTAAAATGACTGTAGTTGTCACCTTCATCGCCGCTGCACGTGCTCGCGCTTTGGCCTCCCTCTTTGAGCTCTTCTTCTTTGATTTGCGCGAAGGAGACGAGGAAGAGGACGAAGAGGAAGAGGAAGACTCGTCATCGCTGCTGCTTGATGAGCTCAGCTTCCTTCGCTTCTTGCGCTTCTTTCGCTTCTCGTGTTTGCTTTGTCTTTTTTCCTTCTCCTTTCTTCGCTTCTTTCGCTTGTGACCATTTTCCTCTTCACGCTCTGCTGCACTGCTTTCTGTGGGCACCGTTCGTTGTTCTTTGTCCTCTTCCTCGTCCCGCCTTCTTCGTTCTTCCTCCGCCATGTTATATTTTCTTTATCATTTCTTAGTTTCTTTTTGGCCACAGATGTTTTCTTGCGTTTCAAATTCTTTTCGTAAAAATTTGGACGGTCATTTTCGAACAAGAAGAGATGAGGAGAGCCAGCAGCTTGCAGGCCACGGCAGTGGCTTCGTGCACAAGGAGGGCCGCTCGCGCCTCGACTTCCTCCCTCACCACATCTACTCACCATTCATGCCTTACGAGATGTCGTAGCACATCATCCAACACACCCCTGGTCCGACTGGGTACTAGTAGGTCTTCTTCCTCTTCTACGCGACCCATCCTGCCTGCGGCCGTCATGGGCGCTGTCGCTGTGCGTGGCTATCGCGTGACGGCGTCCCCGCGCATGGACATGCGGGATCTGCTGAACCAGGCGTTCGCCTTCAAGCCCACCCCCGAGTCGCTGGCGCCAGACGCCCTTCGTGCCCGCGTGGCGAACGAGGTGCCCGCCGATTTCGACTTTGAGCTGCAGCAGCCGCTGCTGCGTGCGGCGCTGGAGCAGCACCGCAAGGACGACGTGATGCGCCTGATGCGCGAGCTGGCCAAGAACAACCGCGCCGCGCTCGACATCATCGTCGCCCGGATCGAGGTCTTCACCAAGAAGATGGACGAGGAAATGGCCCATAAGCACCAGAGGGCCACCACCAGCTCCAACGCCTCCAAGATGGCCGCCACTCAGAAGATTGACTCAACTCCTCCTGCTGAGTCCGGCACCAAGGGAGCTGCCCCACCCTCGGGTACTCTATTATTTATTATTATTATTTTATATTGAAATTATTATTATTATTATTATTATTATTATTATTATTATCCTGTTTACGCATGATTACGCCTTTCTTACTGACCATGAGTAATGGCGTGTCTGCAAACAGATAAGATGTCACTGCAGGAGGCTGTGCTGCACGGACAGCTGACCGCGAATGAACTGGAAGGCGTGCTGCGTGACTTGAATAAGGATGTTGCTCTCACTGCCGCGGATGAGAAGCAGATTAAAGGTATTCGCATGAGGCTGCTTTGAGAATTCATCACTTCAGCTGAGTATCCACTTGCAACTGAAAATGTGGCTAACTCTGGCAGATGAGGCCCGAGCTTTGTGGGAAGCAGGCACTGCTGCTGTGATGGCTGTCGATTCTTCTCTGCCCAAACACTTCACATCCATGGTAGGAATCTGGTTAAAGATTATTTCGCAGGATGATTTTCACACAATCGCAAACATGAACAGGTGATGGAGTACTTCCCATGGGCTGATCTACTCTTGGCTGATGATGTATCATCGCTCATACTCAATAGCCCCAATGCCAAAATGGCTGCTAGGATTCGGTATTTACCCGAGGCCACTTCCTACGCACGGTCACGTACTAAATAGGATTCTATCAGTGCCGTGGAGGTGCAACAGCGCCAGGAATCGATGAAAAAGAACATGAGCTGGATCTCCCGGCTCGTGGTACCGATGGTCTCAACCTCGAAACTAAACAAGGGCCAAACACCACACGTCTACGACGCAGCGCTGGACGCTGTCATTCATAATGAATTGGACAAGCTGCTCACCTCCAAGACTGGTGAACGGTATATCGAGGTATTCCCCGATCACTCTGATCAGTTCGACAAAGGCTTACTAAATTGTTGTTCACAGGACACGTTCAGACATGTCGTGCAGAAGTTTGAGGATGCTCCAGAGAATATTGCGAGATCCATAGCTGGCACCTTGCACAGCACGTTTGTTGGTCACTTCATCAACAGGACACGTGACGCTGGGATAGACTACTACTCGGCTACGGGTAAGAGCTTTGCAAAGAAGCTCCTTACTCCGATGAAGGCGCTCAACCCCTACTTCGCCCAGCAAAAGCGAACTATTGATGCCGCAGCTAACCCTGAAACTAACCGCACTAGCGAGTAGGATAGCCAGGCCTTCATAAGGCTTGGGTTATTAAAAACGATTAGTGAGAAGATCAAATACAGTTCGTGTTCATGTCTGCACCGTCCTATGCTCCACCCTAACACGTGGGGCCAGGCGGGCTAGAGCCTCGGCCGATAGGTGGGGACAGTTCACGAGCGAGAGGTAACGCAATCCGGTCGGCAGAAACTGCAATCCTTCATCACTCAGCCACGAACCATATACGTACAAGAACTCCAGACACTGAGGCAAGTGTTTTACAGAGCGATCTGTACAGGGAGGAACAGAAGAGAGGGAGGTAAGACGCTGTTCATCTGGGAAGGGAACAACGCACTATTTAGAATGTGATCGATATGGAGGACGTTAAGCCTACGTGGAATTCCTTCTATAGCTCCATCTGTGAGGAGCGGAGCTCCCACCAAGCTAAGTTCTTGGAGTGTGGAAGGTAATAGAGTGATTGCGTGATCTAAGCATTATTTTAGTTTGACGATCTTGTGGCTGTAGAAATAGAAATAGAAAAAGAAAAAGAGGAGGATACCTGTAAAGAAGGTCTGATCAAGGTGCAATACTCGTAGAAAAGGAGGAAGAGTGGCAAGTTCACGTGTGAAGCTGCCGCTTTTTAGACAGTGACCCATGTACAACCCCTCCAAGTGTTGAGGCAGGTTCTATGCGAAAGTTATGAGAGGACAGAAAAAGAACAGATCAGAGAGGGCTGTACGGTACTTGAACGTCCTGTGGGCTGAAGGTGCTATGGGTGACGCTTAAGACGCGCAACGACTCTGGTAGTGATTCTATGACCTCTGAACGAGGAGTAAGAAGATCATGAATCATCAACAGAAGAAGAAGACGGTACTGCCCGTAGCTATTCGGGTGAAGCTGAGGAATAGCGTGCGAAGCTTGCCGAATCCACCTCGAAGTGCCCGAGCTGTTCCCTCCCGCGTGATTTGCCAACATCCTGAAAGATAGAGACTATCGAGCGTGGAATCCAAGCCACACCTCCGTAAGTGGTCCAGCGTGTCGTCCGTCGCTGCAGTGAAGGAGAGATTAAGCTTGATGAGTCCCGGAGGATAGATGCTCCCTCTCACCGATGGCACGCAAGAGGCATCTGTATCCAGCCTTCGCCTCTTCGCGTTGGTCCTATCAGGGGTGTCGTAGTCGTCTTCTGCAGGGCAGCTGTTCTTTTCTTCGTTTGTGTAGGGGAAGAATGAATTGCCCTCCAGATTGAGGCAGAGCAATGTGCACCAGAATGGCTTCTGCACCAATTCCTCCAGGCTTGTGATCGCTGGGCCTCGGAGTGCTAGATGACCAACATCTGTATTCCCGCCAGCCACGTCAAGATCATCCATTGGTTTTCATCAGACAAGGTGAACTCCAATTCTCATAGAGAAGGACCTACCGCCCACAGGTTGAGGCTGATTCCATGGTTCTGGGTGAGACATGTCTAATGTGGTGAGACTCGCCAAAGGCGGTAGTAGCGCCAGCGGCACTGCGGCCGAACCCAGGAAAGGGCAGCCGCGCAGGTTGAGTGCCTCCACGCGCGGACAACACGCGCCGACGAACTCTAAGAACCAACGCACCGCGGCCACGCTCGGAACAGCACTGTCGCTTGTTGCTGCGTAGTTCGTGTCGGGCCCATCGCGGTGATGATGTGGATAGCGCACCTGCTTCACAAAGTGAAGGCACAGGCAGCGCAGCTCGCGGCAGGTAAGGGAGAGCGGCGCCAGACTGATGGCGCTGGCCCTAAGGAATTCTATCACCCGATGCCACAGCTCCGATGGCATGAGCGCCAAGGGCGATCCTTCCCCGGTTGGCACCTGCCACCAAGAAGCCAGCCCTACTCCTTCCATCCGGCGGCACTCCTTTTCCTAGCTTTTGCCTTTCCATCTTTTCATAATAACATTTCAAAATTGTTAGAAATTTCTGAAACAATTCTATTTTTAACGAAAGGTAATGGAAAACGAACGCACAGCGGCTGCCCTGCGCGGCCGCGACGCGGTCGATGAGGCCATGGGGGCACTCTTGCGCCTTCTCAAACATGCTGCGCACGTCACAGGTGAGGCACCTTCCGCGGAAGGCGGTGAGGCGGCGGTGGTCGTGGCCGAAGCACGACGTGCTGCGGCTGTCCCGCTGCAGGCGGCAACTGTGCTGGCAGCGACTGTGCCCCTCTCCCCACCTTCTCCCTCTGACAGCGACACCGACTCTACCGTACCTGCTCCTTCTGAATTTATGTATGATATCTATTACTGACTTACATTTATTTCTTCTCCCTAACAGCTGCGAGAGTTAGAGGACAGGCGCGATGCACTGCGAGCAGAGGTGGCCAAACGACGAACTGCATTGGATGGCCTGACACGACGACTGTGGCAACTGCATGCACAGACGTCATCCCTTCTCTCCCCGCCTTCCTCTTGATGAGTTGGATCTCAGCATCTGGATTTTCATTCAGAACAATTGTAACTCGCAAGCACTTCGCACGAAGACAATCACAACGAGGACGAACGAGGGCAGTTAAGGTTAAAAGCGTTTATCAAAAGGGTGTCTAATGCTCTAAACAAGTTATGATGTTGATGCGTGTGGTGCAATTGTAGCACAGGATTGCTGCCCGAATGTAGCCGTGAGGTTAGCAGGCACTTTCCGCTGCGAGGGATGAGATATGAGCTCCCCTCTTGCACTTGGGCCTCTGAAGCTGCTGCTTCTTGGCGACAAGCAAGGCCTCGACTTGGGCGACGTCTCCGCCAAACCTCTTGAGCAGTCTCACGTTGCGCTTCCTCTTGACTTCGTCGCCACCGAAGCCCTTCTCATCAAGCTGAGCAAGAAGAGGCTCCATGTTCTCAGACACTTGCCTTGCCGCTTGCCTCTTCACGAGCAGGGTCTCGATACGGGCCAGATCGCCGCCAAACCTCTTGATCAAGCGCACGTTGCGCTTCCTCTTGTCGTCGTCGCCGCCAAGGCCCTTTTCGTCGAGCTGGGCAAGGAGCGACTCGTACTCGGCTGGAATCTCCGTTATCAGCTTGTTCCTCCTTGCGGTCAGTACTGCCTCGACTTGCGCGATGTCACCGTTGAACTTGACGAGAAGCCTCGCGTTACGCCTGGTCTTGGTATCGTTGCCACCGAAGCCCTTTGCATCGAGTTGAGCGAGCAGAGATGCTAGATCGGCCAGCTCATTGGCCTTGGCCATCTTGGCCTCGAACTGCTGCCTCCTGGTATTGAGCAGCGCCTCAACCTTGGAGACATCGCCACCAAACCTTCTCAGGAGACGCACATTGCGCTTGCACTTGATCTCGTTACCGCCGAAGCCCTTGTCGTCGAGTTGCTTGAGAAGAGACTCCATATCGAACTTCTCGATGGGTATCTTGTTGGCTTGCCTGGCTTCGACCTTCTGCTTCCTGGCCACAAGAAGGGCCTCGACCTTGGACACGTCGCCATCGAACCTCTTGAGAAGGCGGGCGTTACGCTTCCTCTTGGCTTCGTCGCCGCCGAAGCCCTTTTGCTCAAGCTGGCCGAGAGCAGAGTCGACTTCGGCAACTTGGCACTCGCTGTTGGTCTGCTTGTCGTTGTCGGACTTGATGGCCTCCGCCTTGCCGGCAGTGCGGAGGGCCTTGCGTTCATGTTGACGGAGGATGAAGGTAGCGGCCTTCTCCACATCGCCTTCGAAACGGCCCAGGACCCTGGTGATCTGCTTGGGGCAAGTCTTCTCGACTCCGGCTTCCGTCAGCTTATTCCTGAGCAGTTCCTCAGGATTGATCGAGGTCTCCTCTTTACAAGGGATGACTGGCTGGTCAACTAAGACTGTCTCAGTCTCAGGCTTGCCCTCGTTCTCAGGCTTGATCACAACGTCAGGAGCAACGCTAGCCTCAGCCGGAGATATAAAGAGACGGAGAGGCCTGCCGTTGGCCAAGGAGAGCGCACAGGCAAGCTCGTCATCGGAAGACAGGGACACGCGGTCACCCTCATCGTCGATGTAGTGGACGTTGAGGGTCGAATCCCCTCCGAAAACGGCGGATAGCTTGAC